>WBNM01009603.1:908-12041 GCA_013399055.1 Ramphastos sulfuratus | reverse complement strand
GGGGGGGGGCGGGAAAAGTCATCTTTGGCTTTCCAGAATAGTTTTTTACAGATTTCCTCAGAAACCATGGAATTGCTGTTTAGAAAACGCTTCCAGCGCAGAAGCCTTAACTGCAGACTATTCCCATGACAACACCGAGCAGTTGCGCTGTCCTGTGCTTTCCAGCTGCCGCAGCAGCCACAAGAGGGCACTCTGCTGTTATTTGTGACTTGGCTCAAACGCTGCAGTTGAGGATTTCGCTGGTTACAACTCACTCTCTTTCTGTTCGCCTTTTTTCTTCCTGGTTCAAAGATAATTTCTTTTACCGCTGCCTGTAAAGACCTGATCATAGAATCAACCAGGTTGGAAGAGACCTCCAAGCTCATCCAGCCCAACCTAGCACCCAGCCCTAGCCAATCAACCAGACCATGGCACTAAGTGCCCCAGCCAGGCTTTGCTTCAACACCTCCAGGGATGGGCACTCCACCACCTCCCTGGGCAGCCCATTCCAATGCCAATCACTCTCTCTGGCAACAACTTCCTCCTAACATCCAGCCTAGACCTCCCTTGGCACAACTTGAGACTGTGTCCCCTCCTTCTGTTGCTGGTTGCTGGCAGAAGAGCTGAACCCCACCTGGCTACAATCTCCTTTCAGGCAGCTGCAGACAGCAATGAGGTCTGCCTTGAGCCTCCTCTTCACCAGGCTGCACACCCCCAGCTCCCTCAGCCTCTCCTCACAGGGCTGTGCTCCAGGCCCCTCACCAGCCTTGCTGCCCTTCTCTGGACACCTTCCAGCACCTCAACATCTCTCTTGAATTGAGGGGCCCAGAACTGGACACAGCACTCAAGGTGTGGCCTGACCAGTGCTAAGCACAGGGGCAGAATAACCTCCCTTGTCCTGCTGGCCACGCTGTTCCTGATCCAGGCCAGGATGCCATTGGCTCTGCTGTCCACCTGGGCACACTGCTGGCTCATCTTCAGTTAATGACAGGTCCTCTCATTGCAAGACCTTGTCAATAGTCCCTCCCCAGCCTTCCTGTAGACCCCTTCAGATACTGGAAGGCTACTCTAAGGTCTCCTGGAAGCCTTCTCTTCTCCAGGCTGCACAGCCCCAACTCTCTCAGCCTGTCCTCACAGCAGAGCTGCTGCAGCCCTCTGAGCATCTTCATGACCTTCTCTGGACCCGCTCCAACACTTCAGTGTCATAGCTTTGACATCATAAAAGTCAAACCATGGCCATGGCTGCTTGACAAGACTAGATTCATGCAGATGTTCCTCTGTATTCTTTTGTAATGACTTGTGGTCACTCTCCACCCAGTGAGTCAGCCACGGCAGGAGATGACATGAGTCCAACACCTCCGTTGGCTGGAGTTAGAGAGATGGAGACCCTCCACCTCCTGTGCCAGTCAGCAGCTGTGTTTTGAGTCACATCTCACATTGGCAACATTTCTTCAAACAGTTCCTGTCTGGTATCTCTGTTCCTTTCACTTCCAAACTGATCCTTCTCTGAGTTACGGACCAAAAGAAAGAGCAACCTGTTTATGTGCATTTAAATATGAGCAGCTCTGAAAATAAAGACATCCAGTGTCTGGAGAAGGCATAGGGAATGATTTGAGCTCTCAAAAGGCCACACTCGAGCTTGAGTCTCCCCTTCCTACACCCAGTTCATAGAAGCTATAACAACTGGAGATTTCCCCCACTGCAATGGTCATTACCTGTGCTGTTTGAATAGAGAGAAAATTCTCCTGCTATTCCACCACTGCATGGGTTTTAGAGAGAAAACTCTCCTGCTGTTCCACCACTGCATGGTTTTAGAGAGAAAACTCTCCTGCTGTTCTACCACTGCATGGTTTTAGAGAGAAAACTCTCCTGCTGTTCTACCACTGCATGGTTTTAGAGAGAAAACTCTCCTGCTGTTCCACCACTGCATGGGGTTGGAGAGAAAACTCTCCTGCTGTTCCACCACTGCATGGGTTTGGAGAGAAAACTCTCCTGCTGTTCTACCACTGCATGGTTTTAGAGAGAAAACTCTCCTGCTATTCCACCACTGCATGGTTTTAGAGAGAAAACTCTCCTGCTGTTCCACCACTGCATGGGGTTGGAGAGAAAACTCTCCTGCTGTTCCACCACTGCATGGGTTTGGAGAGAAAACTCTCCTGCTGTTCTACCACTGCATGGTTTTAGAGAGAAAACTCTCCTGCTATTCCACCACTGCATGGTTTTAGAGAGAAAACTCTCCTGCTGTTCCACCACTGCATGGGGTTGGAGAGAAAACTCTCCTGCTGTTCCACCACTGCATGGGTTTGGAGAGAAAACTCTCCTGCTGTTCTACCACTGCATGGTTTTAGAGAGAAAACTCTCCTGCTGTTCCACCACTGCATGGGGTTGGAGAGAAAACTCTCCTGCTGTTCCACCACTGCATGGGTTTGGAGAGAAAACTCTCCTGCTGTTCTACCACTGCATGGTTTTAGAGAGAAAACTCTCCTGCTATTCCACCACTGCATGGTTTTAGAGAGAAAACTCTCCTGCTGTTCCACCACTGCATGGGTTTGGAGAGAAAACTCTCCTGCTGTTCTACCACTGCATGGTTTTAGAGAGAAAACTCTCCTGCTGTTCTACCACTGCATGGTTTTAGAGAGAAAACTCTCCTGCTGTTCTACCACTGCATGGTTTTAGAGAGAAAACTCTCCTGCTGTTCTACCACTGCATGGTTTTAGAGAGAAAACTCTCCTGCTGTTCTACCACTGCATGGTTTTAGAGAGAAAACTCTCCTGCTGTTCTACCACTGCATGGTTTTAGAGAGAAAACTCTCCTGCTGTTCTACCACTGCATGGTTTTAGAGAGAAAACTCTCCTGCTGTTCTACCACTGCATGGTTTTAGAGAGAAAACTCTCCTGCTGTTCTACCACTGCATGGTTTTAGAGAGAAAACTCTCCTGCTGTTCTACCACTGCATGGTTTTAGAGAGAAAACTCTCCTGCTGTTCTACCACTGCATGGTTTTAGAGAGAAAACTCTCCTGCTATTCTACCACTGCATGGTTTTAGAGAGAAAACTCTCCTGCTGTTCTACCACTGCATGGTTTTGTATAAGTTTGGATTATTTGATAGCAAACTGATCAGGAAAATGCAGGCTCCCAGCAACAGGCACAGCACTGGTGGTGACTGCTGGCAGTGTTCTGAATTAGATGGACCAATCCATTACTCTGGCATATAAATCTTTTCTCTTGTTTGACACCAGGAAACACAAAGTGGAAAATTCCTCCTGGGTCTGAGTAATGAAAGCACAATATATTCTCTTCATGCTGAAGCCATCAGAAGGTAAGAGTGTATTAAGTTTCAAATCAAATGACTTCCCAATTAGCCAGTCAGGTTTGTATCCATGAAAAATGCAAATTACAGATGAGTGATGAGATCTTGAATGTGTTACTGTTTTGCAGTCTCAGACTTTTTAGCTGGAATGGTAGCAATAAATAATGCTTCTGAGTGCTCGTGCTGTGAAATTGCTTGCTGTTGGGAACACATCTCTTCACTACCTGCAGGTGCAGCACTGAAAGTGCATGTACTGTTAATCACTCCTGAAGCTGTGAAAGAGGAAAGGAAGGAAAATCCTTTCTGGCAATGTCTTTCACAGAAACCCAGTGAATCTAGGCATTATGATATGTTCAGGAACTCAGCAGTAGCTCTGGTTGTGTCAGATACTCATTCCTCCCTTCTAATTCCATTGCCCTCCTGCTTGTTAGGAAGTAATGGTACTGTGGGACATGGTTTGATGGCCATAGAATCATAGAATGGTAAGGTTGGAAGGGACCTCAAAGATCATTCAGTTCCAACCCCCTGCCATAGGCAGGGACACCTCTCACTAGAACAGGTCACTCAAGGTTTCCTCCAACCAGGCCTGGAACACCTCCAGGGAGGTTGTGGAGCACAGAAGCACCCAATCTTTGATCACATTGGATGCTTCTGTGCTCCACAACCTCCCTGGGCAACCTGTGCCAGTGTCTCACCACCCTCACTGCAAACAACTTCCTCCTAACATCCACTTTCAATCTCCCCTCTGCCACTTCAAACCCATTGCCCCTTGTCCTGTCATTACAAGATCTTGTCAATAGTCCCTCCCCAGCCTTCCTGTAGAACCCTTCAGATACTGGAAGGCTACTCTAAGGTCTCCTGGAAGCCTTCTCTTCTCCAGGCTGAGAATCTTGTAGCCTGTCCTTATAGCTGAGCTGCTGCAGCCCTCTGAGCATCTTCATGGTGGTGTTAGGTTGATGGTTGGACTCAATCTAGAGGTCTTCTCCAAAGAAAATGATACTACAACTCTATCAAGGTCCTTGTGTAAGATGGAGAAAAGTTCTGACTGGTTTTAGAATGGACAGGAAGAGAAGTTAGCTGTGGAAGGACGAACCCTGCAAGTGCTGGATAGGTTCTAGAAGGCTCTACAAGACTGTAGACCACCTTCCCAGCAGGCAGATGGTGGCAGTGGCCACTTCATGATTCAGCAGTAACTTCTTTCCTCAAGGGTACATAAGTGGCAGCCTTGACATGTAGGTCTGTCTCTGGCTGTGACTTCACAGGGTGAAATCTTTGCTTGGCTTTGAGCTCCCCACAACACATACCCAGAGGTTCAGCCAATGTGGTTTGGATTTCAGGCACCTCAAGGATGGTGACTGCCCCAGTGCTGTATGCTGCATTGCAAGCCACTAACTGTACTGTTGCATTCTTTCTAGCAGATCTCTTAGAAGTAATCCTCTGCAGGTCCCTCCAGATGATATCTGCATTGCTTTTCTGTTTATTCTCCCCTTCAGAGAGAGAAAGCATCACACAGAAGCTAGAGTCAATATAATCTATGATGCAGGTATTTCTTGATGTGACACATGAAACATATCTAATGTGTTGTGGAAATTCGTTTATATAAATACATTTTTTTGTCTTTTATGATGCAGGTATTTCTTGATGTGACACATGAAACATATCTAATGTGTTGTGGAAATTCGTTTATATAAATACATTTTTTTGTCTTTTATGATGCAGGTATTTCTTGATGTGACACATGAAACATATCTAATGTGTTGTGGAAATTCGTTTATATAAATACATTTTTTTGTCTTTTATGATGCAGGTATTTCTTGATGTGACACATGAAACATATCTAATGTGTTGTGGAAATTCGTTTATATAAATACATTTTTTTGTCTTTTATGATGCAGGTATTTCTTGATGTGACACATGAAACATATCTAATGTGTTGTGGAAATTCGTTTATATAAATACATTTTTTTGTCTTTTATGATGCAGGTATTTCTTGATGTGACACATGAAACATATCTAATGTGTTGTGGAAATTCGTTTATATAAATACATTTTTTTGTCTTTTATGATGCAGGTATTTCTTGATGTGACACATGAAACATATCTAATGTGTTGTGGAAATTCGTTTATATAAATACATTTTTTTGTCTTTTATGATGCAGGTATTTCTTGATGTGACACATGAAACATATCTAATGTGTTGTGGAAATTCGTTTATATAAATACATTTTTTTGTCTTTTATGATGCAGGTATTTCTTGATGTGACACATGAAACATATCTAATGTGTTGTGGAAATTCTTTTATATAAATGCATTTTTTTGTCTTTTATGATGCAGGTATTTCTTGATGTGACACATGAAACATATCTAATGTGCTGTGGAAATCTTTTTATATGAATACTTTTTTGTCTTTAATTCCTTCAGTTGATGACCTCTGTCTGCTTCTACAGCTAATTGCAAGACATTGTCTAACCTATACCCTCTTATCTGGTGCATGCTCTTAAAGTTGTCAAAGTGAATGTTGTGTTCCATCAGAATAATGCATGCAAAGGCATTTGACAAAGCAAGTCTGACAGTTTTGTGAAGACACAGCACAGCTGAGAAAAACATCTCCCAGTGGCAGCTATTTCCATCTGTATTTTCCAGTTTTGCAAGGAAAATTTGTGTATTCTTCCCTCAACTCTCTAGAAGACCTTTTTACTCAATATAGCAAAAATCTCCATCTCCATTGCTGCTACCAACTGTCCATGGGACATGTCAAGGCTGCTTCATTTCATTTTGGGGCAAAGTAGATAATCTGTATGCAGCAATGTTTGGTTGCTTGATTTTGTAAAGGGAGAGAGGGCTAACTGAAAAGCAGAGGACAGTTGGTAAAACACCAAGTTGAAATGAGTGCTGGTTCTGCTGACTTTCAAGTGTTCTATGTGGTAGCTCTGTTCTGTTGCTTGTCTAGGTGTAAGACAGAAGTGATAATATAAACCTAACACATGGGTCTGATGAGTTTTATTTCATTCAGCCTCAAAAAGTGCTTTGAGAACCCTGCTGACATCAGCAAAATTCAAGAAAGGTTCCCCCTCCTCTTTTTTTCTTTGTTACTGTGCTTAGAAATCATAATATTTTAAATAAAAATAGTTTCTATTCATCTTTCCCTCAAAAATAAAGGATGAAATATTTTAAATAAAAATAGTTTCTGTTCATCTTTCCCTCAAAATTAAAGGATGAAATATCTTAAATAAAAAGTTTCTATTCGTATCTCCC
This sequence comes from Ramphastos sulfuratus, assembly GCA_013399055.1. Lineage (NCBI taxonomy): Eukaryota > Metazoa > Chordata > Aves > Piciformes > Ramphastidae > Ramphastos > Ramphastos sulfuratus. The sequence continues at coordinate 5,497 of WBNM01009603.1, read as the reverse complement.
TCAAAAATAATCCCTCAATCTGTCCTCTCCTATGAGGACAGGCTGAGAGAGTTGGGGCTCTGCAGCCTGGAGAAGAGAAGGCTTCCAGGTGACCTTAGAGTAGCCTTCCAGGATCTGAAGGGGGCTACAGGAAGGCTGGGAATGGACTATTGACAAGGTCTTGTAATGACAGGAGAAGGGGCAATGGGTTTGAATTGGCAGAGGGGAGATTGAAAGTGGATGTTAGGAAGCTGTTTGCAGTGAGGGTGGTGAGACACTGGCACAGGTTGCCCAGGGAGGTTGTGGCTGCTCCCTCCCTGGAGGTGTTCAAGGCCAGGTTGGACGAGGCCTTGAGTGACCTGTTCTAGTGGGAGGTGTCCCTGCCTATGGCAGGGGATTGGAACTGGATGAGCTTTGAGGTCTCCTTCCATCCTTACCATTCTATGATTCTATGATTCTATGATAAAGGATGAAATATTTTAAATAAAAATAGTTTCTATTCATCTTTCCCTCAAAACTAACGGATGAAATATTTTAAATAAAAATAGTTTCTATTCATCTTTCCCTCGAAAATAAAGGATGGAATATTTTGCAATTAAGATTGCTTTCCATTCGCAAACTTTGCCAGCAGTCAATCCTCAAACATAGAAAACAATCATGTCACAGATCCATGACAGTTGCACAATGAAAAATCATCTGATTTATCCTGCATGCAGTTACTGTTCTTCATGTTAAACACTTCTGTCAGATGTATGTAATACCACCTCCTGTCTGTATATATTGTGATGAAAGGAAAAGCAAACTCTAATATCTACATTTCTACTACCTCCAGGTGTGATTTCAGTTCTTCCATTAAACAGAACAGCTTTAGTTTAGCTGCAGGATGAGGTAGCTCCATCAAAATGCTTGTTCCAGCAGTAGAAGGTGGTCTGTCATGTACTGCAGGCTCTTTTCTTTCTCAGTCAATCATAGAATGGTAAGGTTGGAAGGGACCTGAAGGATCATCCAGTTCCACCCCCCTGCCATAGGCAGGGCCACCTCCTACTAGTACAGGTCACTCAAGGCCTTGTCCAAGCTGGCCTTGAACACCTCCAGGGAGGGTGTGGGGCACAGAATCACCCAACGTGATCGAAGATCACGTGGGGTGATTCTGTGCTCCACAACCTCCCTCACCACCCTCCCTGTAAAGAACTTCCTCCTAACATCCAGGTTCAATCTCCCCCCCGCCCGTTCACACCCATTGCCCCTTGTCCTGGCATTGCAGGACCTTGTCAATAGTCCCTCCCCAGCCTTCCTGTAGGCTGTTTTATTTTTCAAGCAACACCCAAGCAGTGCTGCACAGCTTATATGATAGGGCTTATAGGATAAGCACAGCCTTCAGTGCAAAGGTGTGATGATGGTGACACTACAGGTCAGAGCATGTAAAGTAGTGCTCATTATTCTCTTATTTTTCCCCAAAGACTATGACCTTCAGTGAAAACAAATAACATTTTGAAAGCAAAGGTAATGCAATTATTCACGGGCTGGTTTGGATTAGTTGGCAGAAAAGCAAATATTTCAGTTTCAGGCTGAAAATCAAGCCATTATTTAACTTTAAATGTGCAGTTCCCATAGTAAATTCATTTTTAATAGGATGGTGTACCTGGTTTGTGCTTGGTAATTCAGCTATAAGAAATCTGAGCTGCACTCCATAAATCAATCTGAATGGTATGCAGTAAGACTGCAATAAATTTATGAGCTGCCTTTAAAAAAAAAAAAAAAGAAAACCAAACAAAAAACAAACCCAGAGCATGTATTAAGTATTTTATGTGTTGTACAGATCACAAGTCAAATCTCTGACCCCAGAAATACAACTCTGGAAGGTTTTAAGATAGCAAAATCTCACTCGAGTCACCTGGAGTCATTTCTAGTTAGCATATCCCCAATCTGAAACTGATCTTTAGGATCTCTCTCAGATTGACTGGGAGATCTGCCTGGGAGTCACTTGCAGGGAGCCTTGCTGAAGTGCCTTAAAGATAATGTGCAGTTATGCTGGTACAACATCTGCACTAATGGCAAAGTCAAGCTGTGTGCCTGATAACCCTGCCTGTTCCTGCAGATCATTCATTTCATGGATGACAGTAGGCTCTCAGAGCGATGTGACACTGGCCCCTCACAGGGGCTGCTTCTTCTGTATCCTGATGAATTAATATCTGTGATGCACACAATAGTCAGAATGATGAGAAAAGTGTAGAAGCCTGAATAGGTGGAGTAACCTTTTCCTAGTATCTGTTACAAGACAACATGTAAAAATATAGAAACCAAGAATGTAATGCAGCTGCTTAAAATCAAAAGTGTGAATGTTTGGCACTGACTGTAGATATATCCTAAATTAAACTTGAAAGATTTACAGTCTCTAATACATGGAGGTTAGAATATTCCAGGTGATGGTGGTGATGGTGATGTAGATATATTCTAAATTAAACTTGAAAGATGTGCAGTGTCTAGTACATGGAGGTTAGGATATTCCAGGTGATGATGGTGATGTAGATATATTCTAAATTAAACTTGAAAGATTTAGTCTCTAACACATGGAGGTTAGAATAGTCCAGGTGATGGTGAGGAAGGTGATGGTGATGATGGTGATGATGGTGATGTAGATATATTCTAAATTAAACTTGAAAGATTTAGTCTCTAACACATGGAGGTTAGGATATTCCAGGTGATGGTGATGATGGTAATGATGGTGATGTAGATATATTCTAAATTAAACTTGAAAGACTAAATTAAACTTGAAGACTGGAACAGATTGCCCAAGGAGGTTGTGGCTGCTCCCTCCCTGGAGGTGTTCAAGGCCAGGTTGGATGAGGCCTTGAGTGACCTGTGCTAGTGGGAGGTGTCCCTGCCTATGGCAGAGGGATGGAACTAGATGATCCTTGAGGTCCCTTCCAACCTTACCATTCTATGATTCTATGATTCTAGGTTGGATGAGGCCCTGGGGAGCCAAGGCTAGTTGAGAGCCATCCCTTCCCATGGCAGGGAGGTTGGAGTAGATGACCTCTGAGGTCCCTTCCAACCTGAGCCATTCTATGTATTACTTCATGCCTGTGACAAACACTCTGCAGTCCTACCACAGAGCATGGAAGCTAATCTGTGCCAGGCAACCTTCATGTTATATTGAAAGAAGAGTGTAAAAACAAGGATCAAATGCTGGAAGATTTCTGTGTTAAAACACTAGGACAGAAGGAGCTGCCAGACAATAAACTCCACGTCTGTATTTATGTACAAGTGATACAGTCTGCCAGAGAACATGCATGAAAAGTACAAGTGTGATGTGCATGCAGAGTAGTGAGTGCTTCTAATCCCCTGATTTATTAGACCATTTGACAACAGTTTCCCAGTAATGGATCATAGCTGCTAATGATGATTTTAAAGTGCAATTGGAATGAAAACAGAACTTCTTCTCTTTAATCTGTTATGGATGACACACGATGGTAGATGTGATTTACTGCTTGTGTAGTGAAATACCACAACTGGCCAGTGGTATGGAATGTGATACAAAAAGATGGCATAGAGCTAAGTAATTTCACATCCTCCCTTTTGGGTCTCCAGCTGTGTTGGCAAGTTTTACTTTTTTATGTACCTGTTATTTTTAGAGATATTAATTGCTTGGGTTTTATTTCCTGAGCAATTAATGACATTAAATAAATGTCAGAAAACCTTTATGAAACACAGAGTGTGTCAGCACTTGTAATTTATGACAGTTTAGGCTTTTAAAATGTTGCCTTACATTCTCCTCTAGTCATAAAACATTTCACACAGTCAGAAATTGTAAATGGCTCTCTCATAATGCTTAACAATAGGCACCTGAATCATCAACTTGGTGAATCTGATGCAGTTCTTGGGGGATTTTGGGGCCTTCAGAATCAGTTATGATGAAGAGACTCAGTCAGTGGGATCAAGCAAATGATGCTGGATAATCAGTGACACAGGTTAGGGACCACATCAATTGCCATGCAAACAAAGGGTTAATTTATGTTCTTTTTTGTCAACTTTCCCCTCCAAGACCAGTGTAAAGACTGAAGAGGTAATCTCAGAGAACTGCTGGTGGGAGAAGAGACAGGAGAATGTCTCTGGGAAAATTGGGTTCCGAGTTCAAGTTGCCTTGGAATAGCACATTTTTGAATGTCCAAAGCTGCAAAGGGCTTCCAGGTATTTCATTTTGTCTTTCTACCATTGCTCTCAAAAAGAGTATACTGGAAGAAGCTGGAGGACTCACCTTGTATACTCAAAAGTAAGACTTGTATGTCGAAATATTCATCCCAAGTCTCAGTCTCACGTTGTACCTTCCCTCATGAATGTGTAACATTCTTACTTCTTACATTTCCTTCAAAGGTAAGCTTAAACAAAACTGATGGCAGCAGAGACCAGCAAAAGAGGAGCCTGGACACAGTATTCTGGACACGGAATCTATATTCAGAAAAGAAAAAAAAAAAAAAGAGAGAGAGAAATTGCCTTTGAAGAATCATGGAATCATAGAATGGTAAGGATGGAAGGGACCTCAAAGATCATCCAGTTCCAACCCCCTGACATAGGCAGGGACACCTCCCACTAGAACAGGTCACTCAAGG
>WBNM01009601.1:2340-16625 GCA_013399055.1 Ramphastos sulfuratus | reverse complement strand
TGTTCCAGTTTGTACCTGCTGCTTCTTGAACTTATTGCTGCTGACCACTGAAAAAGCTTGGCCCTCTCCACATGACACCCACCCCTCAGATATTTATAGACATTGCTCAGATCTCCTCTCAGCCTTCTCTTCTCCAGACTAACAAGCCACAGGCTCTCAGTCTATCTTCATAAGGAAGATGCTCAAGTCCTCCAATCATCCTTGTGGCTCTCTGTTGGACTGTTCCCTGTCCCTGCCTCCCCTGAACTGGGCAGCCCAGAATTGGAGACAGTATTCCAGATGTGGTCTCATGTGATCCAACACATTCCACAAAACTGCTTAGATGCCTGCTGGCTTAAAAGAAGACAATCAGAAATTGTATCAGCTGTACTTGTGGGGACTTCATTTTTGGGATGTCCAGGGAGGTGGTGGAGTCACCATCCCTGCAGGTGTTCAAAAAAGCTGTAGGCACTTCAGGACATGGTGGTGCTAGGTTAATGGTTGAACTTGATCTGGACTTAGAGGTCTCTTTCAATCAAAACCATTCTATGATTCTATGAGTCTGTGATAAAAATGAAACTCCAGTAACCACTGACCATAGCACAGGGCACAGAAAACCCTCTGTGTTTTTTAGGATCCTGATTTCTGCTAGGCACAGGAACTTCCAGGGGCAAAGAGCTTCTGATCTACTTTAGCTTTCTACACTGCTGTAGCTGTGTTGGTTGTATCTGCATTGCATAAGTCTAACCCCATGTCATATGGCTCTGCTGTAGTAGTGAGAAAGTGGTTGAGTCATGGAATTGTAGAATGGTTTGGATTGGAAGGGACCTTAAAGATGGAGTTCCAACCACCCTGTTGTGGGCAGGGGCACCTCCCACTAGCTCAGATTGCTCAAGGCCCTCTCCAGCCTGGCCTTGAACACTTCCAGGGAAGTGGCATCCACAACCTGCCTGGGCAACCTGTGCCAGTGTCTCATCACTCTCACTTTAAAGAATTTCTTCCTAGTCTTCAATATAAATCTCCCCTCTGTCAGCTTAAAGCCAGTCTCCCAAGTGGTTGCCTTCTGATAGGCCAGAGGAAGGAGGGCTTGTGCTGAAATGCTCACACATGTGTAGTTCTTTTTTGTTTCAAAGCCAGATTTTAGTGGTCCACTATCTCTGAAGGACCAAGGACAACTCAATATCAAACAGGCTAAGCCGAACTGCATCAGTAGCAGCCCAAGTAGTGACACCCCCAAAATTATTTCAACAAAAAGGCAAGAAATTCCTTCAGCATCTGATGGTCTGACACTGCAGCAGCACATTGCTGCATAGATAAATTTCCAGGCACTTCCAAAGGAGAAGCTGTCGTTGCATATTGTATTAATACTTGTTTAAAGCAAGGCAACTATGCCATGTATGACACAGTCAGCAGTCCAAATTATTGATTCCCTTTTTAAATGAGGGAGATATACACTCAAGTTCTCAGTTGAGACCTGTTTTGTTGAAAAAAAAAACAACCCACAACTTACTACTTCTTGTCAGCCACTGGGTTTTTCACAGAGAGCTGCTGCAAAAGCAGAGCAGCAGCAGATGCTGCAGTGCCTGATGTGTGTTGAGGAAAATCCCAAAGCCAAAAAGTTGCTTTATGCCTTACTCATAAAAGGGAGAAACTGTGGAATCAGAGGATTTGAACTTTAAAGTGCTGGAGGATTTAGAACAATATGCCTTGAATATTTTGTTCTGTTGTTCCTGGGAGGGTAGTGCTTATAGAAGCATAGAATTGTTTCAGTTGGATAAGACCTTGATTACAGAATCACAGAATTAACCAGGTTGGAAAAGACCTCTGAGGTCATCAAGTCCAACCTAGCACCTAACCCTTCNCCACCCTCACTGTAAAAATCTTCCTCCCAACATCCAGTTTCAATCTCCCCTCTGCCAGTTCAAACCCATTCCTCCTCTTCCTGTCCTTACAAGATCTTGTCAATAGTCCCTCCCCAGCCTTCCTGTAGTTCCCTTCAGATCCTGGACGGCCACTCCAAGGTCTCCTGGAAGCCTTCTCTTCTCCAGACTGCAAAGCCCCAACTCTTGTAGCCTGTACTCATAGCAGAGCTGCTGCAGCCTAAACCTCCCCTGGGACAGTTTCAGACCATTTCCTGTTGTCTTATCACTCGATGCTAAGGAGAACAGACCAACCCCCACCTCACTTAATCCTTTCAGGGAGTCCTAGAAAGCAGTGAGGTCTTTCCTCAGCCTCCTCTTCTCCAGACTGAAGGATCCCAGTTCCCTCAGCCACTCCTCACATCACCTCTTCTGCAAACCTCCCATCAGCTTTGTTGCCCTAACTGGACCTACCCTGGAAGAACTTCCTCTGACTTTGAGGGAAGCAAATTGTCAAGGTTTGAGGGGTTCCAGGTTATCTCAGACTCCCTAAAAAAACTACAGAAACCAGAGCACAGAGCCTGCCTGCCTAACACTCTGATTTTCACCAAGAGAATTCATTTAGATATTTTTCTGCCTTAACACATAGGAAGTTTTCTCTTTTACCTTGAAAATTGCCCTAGAAACTTTAATCATCGTGCAGGCAACAATAACCTTTGCAAATTAATGCCACAATTCAGCCCATGCAGGGTTTCAGAAAACATTATCACTCCTGCTGAAATGCAAACTGCACAGCCTTAAATGCAATGCTTCTATCAGTTTGCTGTAATTAACTGCTGAAGATCTAACTTAAATTTAGGAAGCCATAGGTCAAGTTAATTGTCTTGTTGCTTAGCGAAAGAGAAGGAGAGGCTCGGTAGGGCTGCTGGAGCAGCAGCTACCTATGGTTAATAAAGATTTTGAAATACTGCTTTCTTGAGGCCAATACAGCTTCAAAAAGATGATTTCCCACAGCCCACAGAGTTCCAGGAACAATGCCTTGCTTCCAAAACGTCTGCAGATGAACAATGGAGTCTCTGCAATTATGTCCAAAGGCGTATAAAGGAGCAGCGCAAAAAACTGATGAGGCTGAAGATTTACAGCCTGGTCCTCATTTATTTACTGAGAGCAAGGTGCAGGAAGTCCAGAGGAGCTTTTAAAAAATATATATATATATCTCTACATGTTTTAAAAGCTAACTTTGTTTTCATATATATCTATGTGTTTTAAAATCTAACCTTGTTTTCCAAAGGGAACAAAGGTCCAGTTCCTAAATCAGAGAAGCAAAGAATTGCTTTGGTTGGAAAAGACCTTTAAGGTTATCAACTCCAACCCATTGCCTAAGTCTGCCTCTGTAAATTCAGAGCAGGACTGTGACACTGCCAGAGTGGAGAACAACTATAACAAAAAATAAAGTGTAAAAAACATCAGTCCTTTGATGAGTATAAGCAGTAAGATACAGCAACACTTAGGAGCCAAATACTTAAAATTAACTATGCCTGTCTCATAATGCTACCCTTGTGTTCAGCACTGGTGAGGTCACACCTTGAGTACTGAGTTTTGGGGCCCTCACTACAAGAAGGACATTGAGGTGCTGTCCAATCTGGTGCTAAATGACATCCCCCAGCATCATTTCTTTGTGTCTTTGAAACATCCCCAGGGATGGGGATTCAGCCACCTTCCCCAGGGTAACCTCTTCCAGTATTTGAGAATCCTTCCAGTGAAGAAATTGCTTCTCATATCACAGCATCACAGTATCACAGTATAAGCAAGGTTGGAAGAGACCTCAAAGATCATCAAGTCCAACCCATTACCACAGACCTCGAGACTAGACCATGGCACCAAGTGCTACCCAACCTAAACCTCCACACGTGAATCTTGAGGTCATTCCCTCTTGTCCTATCATGTGTTCCTTGGGAGATGAGGCTATCCCCTACCTGACTCCAACCTCCTCTCAGGGAGTTGTAGAGAGCAATGAGGTCTTCCCTCAATTTCCTTTTCTCCAGGCAGAACCACCCCAGCTCCCTCAGCTGCTTCTTACTAGGTCTTTTCTCTAGACCCTTCACCAGCTTCATTGCCCTTTTTTGGACAAGCTCCAGCACCTCAATGTCCTTCCAGGAGCAAGAGTTGCAAAACTGAACCCAGCAGTGCAGATGTGGCCTCACAAGTGCTGAGCACAGGGGATTTAGCATGAGTCAGGCATCCAGAGAGCTTTAAGAATTTGGCTCCTAAGTCTCATTGATGTGGATATTTCACTGCCTATACTAAATGAGCTGTATCTTGACAAGGACTGATTTGTTGGTTGGTTGTTTTTGTTGGGGTTTTGGGGTTTGGTTGGTTGGTTGTGATTTTATTTTGTTTGGGGTTTTTTTTGTTTGTTTTGTTTTGTTTGTGGTTTGTGGTTTTGTTTATTTGACGAATCTCTTCTCCATTCTGACAGGAGCAAGAGTCCCAATGTCACTGTCCTGAATTCACAGAATTCACTCTGTGAGTTCACAGAGATAACTTGAACCATTCAACAACCCTTTGCTGGCAAGTCCATGGGAATCTGGAGTTTAAATCCCTGTGCTGGTGGAATTTAGTTGGACTCAGATGTTTAAAAGTAGGAACCTGTCCATGTCTGTGGGCTAATAGCTGAGTTTACTAATCAATATGAGCAAGGATGGCTACAGAAATCTGCAATCTGTTAGTCATGCAAAGGAGAAGGTTGAGAGAGATGCTGTTTAACTCCCCACATTGTCACTGATCATCTTTGCTTCTGCAAAGAGCAGACAAATTCACCTCCATACATATAAAAATAAAGAAGCCAATTAAAGCTGTAAAAGTCACAACCCTACCAGCTGAGTTATTTCTCCAACAGGCTGTGAAAGGTAAAGAAAGATGCTGCTGCTATTTCAGCCCTGAAAGCTGCAGAGATACCTGAGGAGCCAGGGGGAAGAGAAAAGTCTGGAAAAGTCTGATTCCAACCAAGATGAAATGATAGCTGTGATCCAGGGGCCTGCCCTGGAAGGGATGTTTGGCTCAATGATCCATGGAGGTCCTTTCCAACCCCTAACATCCTGTGATAGCTGAAAGACACAGGACACAGTGGGGGTTTGGTCCTGTGCTGGTTTGAGGCTAATTGGAATATTTTAATGAAAAGAAATAGATTATAGGCTGTGAAAAGCAAGCACTGGTGATGTCTGCTGCACTCATAGGTTTGCTGAGATGTATAAGGACAAGGACACAAATAGAGTTAAGATACAGAATGTCTGTCTCTCTAGTAGCTGGTCTGATCTTGGTCTCTCTGCTGAGTAACCTAACTAACCATTCTTTCTGCTGTTACCCCAACTAATCACTCTGCTTCTAACCCCCCTTGCCCATCCTCCAGACTCACCTTTCAAGTAAGGTAAACCTTGGGGTAAGGTAGAGGGATGGGAAGAAGGTGGAAGGGTGGTTGGGAGCCCCTCCTGGGGACTCTGATTTCTGACAGGGGGATTGTGTTTCTGTATGACCTTTAACTTGTATATTTCTGTAACTATTTCTGTCTATTGTGTATCTCTCTGCTTGTACATTGTGCTGAGCTGTAAATAGAGCTTCAGTCCTTAACTTCCAGCTGGCTGAGCCTAGTCTGGGTGATTTTACAAAGGGTGGAGGGGCAGGTAACTCCCAAACCATCACAGGTCCCATGCTAACTTCTTCATGGAAATCAATATTTAAATTAGTGGAAACAGGTTGCCCAGGGTGGTGGTGGAGGCCTCACCCCTACAGATATCCAAGGTCAGACTTGATGGGGCTCTGAGCAACCTGATCTAGCTGGGGGTGTCTCTGCTGGCTGTATGGGGGCTGGACTAGAGGACCTCAAAGGTCCCTTCCAACCCAGAGCCTTCTGTGATTCTCTGGTTCTGCTAAACTAAAACTGAACAAAACCCAGGCTAGAAATGAGAAGAATGATGTTAGCTGGATCTATTTTTCTGAAGGAAAATTATCTACCCATCACAGACCTCTGCCTTAGGACGAGAAACAAATCCTCCAGAGGTGCTCATTTCTCTGCCTCATCTATTGAGAGCCCCAGATAACTGCATTGCAAGGTGCCACATTTTCAGAGGGCTGCAACTGCTCAAGAATAAATCTGATCCCCTGAGCCTCCCTGGCTTCCCCATTAATCTTCACTGTCCTTTGTAGCCCACAGCATGGCCATAGAGAGGGAAGAATCCTGTTACTGGTGGGGATTCAGGAGGAGCATTGAGCTATAATTTCCTCCCCCTGTTTCTAGTTTTCATAACATTTCTGGAGTGTACAGCGGCGAGGTCATTTTCCATTCCTTCACCTTACCAGAAGCTGGCTGCAAATAGATTTATCACACTGTAATGTAACCAAATAAATTAGCCTCTAAAAGAACTTCCTATCCAAGCCTGCAAGCCTAGAGGCAGAGGAAAATTGGTATTGCTGCAGAAGACAATTATTTGGTTTAAGGCAGATAAAGATTCTTTGGGGATTTGATACTAGCTTAAAAATTTGCAGGGGCGTTATAGCCATAAATCATCAGGAAAGTAAAAAGCCTCAGATGGTCCAATTTGCTGACAATTTCTCCTCCACATTTATTATAATATATGTGTGTGTATATATATCTAAGAGCAAACTATTTTTTTTTTTTTGGACTTGTTTGTACCACGATAGCATCTCAAATACAGCTGGAAGCTTTCCAGACTCAGTAGAAGTTTCAGTACTGCTCTGAAAAGTGTGTGTGCTGTGTCCCCTTCCTGCATCTCAGAAGTCTTCCATGAGAAATAAATCTCATTAAAGGACCAGATATTGCTGTCCTGACTCAGAGCAAATACTGGAATCTGGGTCCTGGTCCAGGTTTTTTGGAAAAGCAATTAATTATTGCAGGTGTTGCAGGTATGAGGTGCTCAGCTAGGGGCACCTTGAAGAAGGCTAAGATTCAGAATGTGCCTTGCTCTGAATATAATTAGTGGCTTTCAGAATTCTTGGCTTTCCTGGAGCTGTCTGACAAGGGCTGAATCTTAAAATCCCACAGATGGATTTATTTTTTCAGCCACCTGGGGTTTATAAGATTTAGACTGGATGTTAGGAGGAACTGCTTTCCAGTGAGGGTGGTGAGGCACTGGCACAGGTTGCCCAGGGAGGTTGTGGCTGCTCCCTCCCTGGAGGTGTTCAAGGCCAGGTTGGACAAGGCCTTGAGTAACCTGTGCTAGTGGGAGGTGTCCCTGCCTATGGCAGGGGGGTGGAACTAGATGATCCTTGAGGTCGCCTTCCAACCTTACCATTCTATGATTCTATGATTCTATGATTTATTTGTAGAACTGCTTCTGTTTGGGTTGGGTATTTAGAGACTGCTGCTGAAAGTTCATTCCTAAAAGGCTATGGTGTGGCTCAGTTCTCCCTTGTAAGTGATAGGACAAGAGGAAATGGCCTCAGGTTGCACCAGAGGAGGTTTAGGATAGACATTAGAAAAAACTTCTTCACTGAAAGGGTCCTCAAAACACTGGAAAAAGCTGCCCAGGGAGGTGGTTGAATCCCCATCCCTGGAGGTGCTGAAAGAGACAGAGATGTGGTGCTGAGGGCCATGGTTTAGCACCAGCCTTGATAGAGTTAGAGGATGGTTGAACTCAATGATCTTCAAGGTCTTTTCCAACTAAAATCATTCTATGATTCCATGATTCTATAATCCTACATTAGATGTTTTAAGCATTTATTCTGCTGAACAGACATTTAAAGCATCCAAGCATGCAACATTTTGGTAAAAAGAAAAACTGAAATTCAAATGTTGCTCTGATCCCTTGATAGGGGTTTGAATGTTTTCCCTTTCCCTTTGAACCATCTATTTTCCAGTCAGAGAAAACCATCTCTGACAGCTCTGTGATCTCTTCCAACAAAGCAGATCTGTCCAATTTTCATGCTGCCATCAGAGTTGTACTTCCCCTATAGAATTAAGCACTCAATCATCATATAATGCACTGCTACACAATAAATGTGTGGCTACTCCCATTTTTTTTACATGTACCTCTTTTACTTCTGATCAGCCTAATTGCATTCTGCTGCACCCTTCCAATAATCACAGTATGATTTTATTGTCCTAAGCACAGTGCTCTGAAAGAAAAACCTGACCCAAGGTTCATGAAAATCTCACCCTGATTTCTAAAGAATTATTAGTGCCTACCTTGTGTCCTGATATGAAGCTTACCTTCTTGCATCATTTCTCATCAGTTCCTGGAAGGAAGCAGCAGGTATCCACTTGAGAACTTATAGTACAATCAATCTGGATTTTTTAAGCCTAAAATTAACTTCTTGAGTTGATTTCTATGCCCTTCACAGCCTTCAAAGATGATAAAGATGTGATACCTGTACATAAAATCAGCTTCTATATAGAATCACAGAATGGTTTGAGTTGGAAAGGACCTTAAAGACCATCTAGTTCCAACTCCCCTGCTCCATTAGCTGTAGCCTTATATGGGACCCTCAGTTCAAGAAAGACCTCAGGGAACTGCTTGAAAGGGTCCAACATAAAGCCAAAAAGATGATGAAGGCAGTGGAACATCTTCCTTACGAGGAGAGCCTGAGGGAGCTGGGGCTTGGAGCTTGGAGAGGAGGAGCCTGAGGAGTGACCTCAGTCATGTTTATAAAGATGTGCAGGTGAGTGCCAGGAGGCTGCAGCCAGGCTCTGCTGGGTGATGCCCACTGACAGCACAAGGGCAATGGTGGAAGCTGAGGCATAGGAAGTTCCATGGAAACATGAGGAGGAATTTTATCCCTGTGAGGGTGCCAGAACCCTGGAACAGACTGCCCAGGGGGATTGTGGAGTCTCCCTCTCTGGAGATATTCCAGACCTGCCTGGATGTGTTCCTGTGTGATCTGCTCTGGGTGCTCCTGCTCTGGCAGGGGGGTTGGACTGGCTGAGCTTTGGAGGTCCCTTCCAGCCCCTGACATTCTGTGCTTCTGTGAAAGTGCCTAGAATCAATTTTACCAACAGAAGGAAANCTAGGCTTGGTAGCCTTGGCAGTAGCCAGAATGAACCTGGTAGTCATTGCAGGCTGGAGCTCTGTCTTAGAGGCTCTCTGTTAGATTGTCCTTACCACAGGCTTGGTAGGTTTGGCAGTAGCCAGAATGAACCTGGTAGTCATTGCAGGCTGGAGCTCTGTCTTAGAGGCTCTCTATTAGATTGTACTTACCCTAGGCTTGGTAGGCTTGGCAGTAGCCAGAATGAACCTAGTAGTCAATGCAGGCTAAGTGTATTCTTCCTTCTTGGTTTATTACCTTCTAGAACCTACTTGTGACACTTAACACAAGCTGGTAATAATAAAAGAGACCTCATTGCTGCCTTGAAAGCTTCTGCATCCTTGTAGGTTGTCTCAGTATTAACAGCTACCCACATTCCAAAAGCCATGATCCATGCCTCGAAATTCAGTGCTGAGCTCTGAGTGCACCACATGAATACAGCTCTGTTCTTCATACTGGCAAAGGAAGAGAAGTAGCTCTCCTTCTACAGACATCTCCATGTTATTGAGGTTGTGGGATGGTCTCCAGCAATTACAGAGGGATCCTCACTTTAGGGATTCTTGTGAAGTGCGAGAGGCTGAATCTGGGTCTCTCTTTAACAGTCTGACAGGTTTAGGATCTGGTTGCCACCCTGCAGTGTCACAGCCCTGGGAACATGGAAAAGGTCACTTCTCACCTCAGCTCTTCTCTACTTCTTCATTTCATCTGTTCTTCTCACACTATGTCCTGCCTCTTCCTTTTATCTAGGCTTGCTTTCATTCCCTTTTTGCTGCAAGACTCAGTCCCTCTGTCAGCTGCAGACAGAGGGAAAATTCTTGTGATGACATAGTCAAAGAGATTTGACACTACAGCAGAAAGGGCAATGCCTGGGAAGGGCAGAGTGATGCAGTGCAGATTCTGCACATCAAATAGCATTATCAGAAGGTAAAGTTTAACATCATTCTTAGCATGTGCTTTATCCTTCAGAGCAAGCTTCATTCTGTGCTTCAGATGGTGACCAGCCAGCTGGACTCTTGTTTTCTGTGGGTTTATTTAATAAACTATTGTCACTTTCTCTTTTCACTGCACTCTAACCTCTATTTTCATCACTGTCTTCCAGTCTCAATCAGGGAGAAACTGCTCCTTAACTCTTGAGAACTGTTGTCCTCTTTCCCCCTCATTTGTAGACAGAGGGGACATTATAGAACTATGTTATAGACATTATAGAACTACAGAATGACCTGAGTTGGAAGGTACCTTAAAGATCATCTAGTTCCAACTGCCCTGCCATGGGCAGGGGCACCTCCCACTCACAGGCTCACAGGATGTCAGGTGTTGGAAGGGACCCAAAGAGCTCATCCAGTCCAACCCCTCTGCCACAGCAGGACCAGGTAATTTAGCTCAGGTCACACAGGAACTCATCCAGACAGGCCTTGAAAGGCTCCAGAGAAAGAGACTCCACAACCTCTCTGTGCAGCCTGTGCCAGGGCTCTGGGACCCTTACAGTCAAGGAGTTCCCCCTTGTGTTGAGCTGGAACCTCCTGTGCTGCAGCTTCCATCCATTGCTCCTTGTCCTATCCCAGGCAGCAGTGAGCAGAGCCTGTCCCCTGCTCCTGACTCTCAGCCCTCAGATAGTTATAAACATTTATTAAATCCCCTCTCAGTCTTCTCTTCTCCAGACTAAGCAGCCCCAGGTCCCTCAGTCTCTCCTCACCAGGCAGTGCTCCAGTCCCCTTATTGTCCTCATAGCCTTCCCTTGGACTCTCCAGCAGATCCCAGTCCCTCTTAAACTGGGGAGCCCAAAATTGAGAGCAGTACTCCAGATGGAGTCTCACCAGAGCAGAGTAGACCTTGCAGTTTGCCTTGTTGAACCTCATGAAATTCTCTGTAGCCTGCCGAGGTCTCTCTGGATGGCATCCATCCTTCAGATCTATCAACTGTACCACTCAGCTTGGTATCATCTGACAAGTTGCTGAGGGTAGCCTCAACCTCACTGTCCACATCACTGATGAAGGTATTGAACAGCAACACACTCTGCCTCGTTGCCAGGAACTCTGCTATAACCCTGAAGCTTTGATCATAGAATCACTGGACTAGGTTGCTTAAAGCCTTGTCCTGCCTGGTTTTGAACACTTCCAGAGATGAGGAATCCACAACTTCTCTGGGCAACCTGTCCCAGTCCTTGTTTTGAGCTAGACTCTATACTCCAGGTGGGGTCTCGCTAGATCAGAGGAGCACAATCATCTCTCTTGACCTGTGGCCATGCTTCTTTTGATGCAGCACAGGATGTAGTTGGCTTTTGGGGTTGTCAGTGCACATTGCCAGCTCAAGCAGAGCCCCCAAGTCCTTCTCTGCAGGGCTGCTCTCAATCCACTCAATATCCAGCCTGTATTTGTGCTTGGGCTTGCCCTGATCTGGGTGCAGGACCTTGTGCTTGCCTGGTTGAAAATCATGACTTTGGCATGGGCCCATCTCTTCAGCCTGTCCTGGTCCCTCTGAATGGATCCCTTCCCTCTAGCTTGCCCCTCTGGACCACAGAGCTTGGTGTGATCTGCCAACTTGCCTCAATCCCACCATCCATGCCATCAACAAAGAAGTTAAACAGCACTGATCCCAGTACCGACCTCTGAGGGATGTCACTCATCACAGTTCTCCATTTGGACATCACCACTCTGCTGTTCTGTGATTCTAGTTTGTACCTTTCCTTAGCCTCAGTCTAATTGCCAATGCTTTGTTCTCCCACTGCAGCTGTGCTCCTGGATACATTTCATTGACTGTTGAAGCAGATTCCCCAAATGTCCTCTGAGGATGTCTAATCTTATGGAATATTTGACAAGAAGGTGTATATATTTTCAAGATGTTCTGCTTTCTTAACATCTTGGACCCTTTAGGTCACTCAGTTCAGAGTATCTTACCCCATTTCACTTGCTTTTGGTGTCTTGACCACAGCCCAATGTGGAAAGAAGGAAATGGCAGTGATGGTCACACTGACCTTGCTGATGCCATTGAGTGTAGTCCTTATGGCAAAGAATGCACTCCTGAGACTGTCAATTACAGGAAATTCCATCTCAACATCAGAAAACTTTTTTTTTTCACTCTAAGGGTGCTGGAGCACTGGAGCAGACTGCCCAGAGAGGTTGTGGAGTCTCCTTCTCTTGAGTTCTTCAAAGCCCATCTGGATGCGTTCCTGTGTGACCTGCCCTAAATAGTCCTGCTCTGCAGGGTAGGGTTGGGCTTGATGATCTCTGGAGGCCCCTTCCAACCCCCAGCAATCTATGACTCTGTAATTAAAACAAAACAAAACAACAGAACAAAACAAAACCACCAACCAACCAACCAAAATCCCAAACCAACTAAGCAAAATCCCAGTCCAAATCACTTCTCTGCTGCCATGGATTTCAAGACAGGCACAGTCCAGCACTTTTAAATGCCCTACTGTGGCATTTTTTTGGCTTCAGCAAATGGATCAAAGGCAATTTAACCTTTCTGATGGCTTTATGCACCTGGAGGCTTATGTGATGCAGTACCTTAGCTATTAGCTGTAGTTAAAACATTATTAGCAGAGCTCATATTAGCAGATACAAGCCACAACAAATGGATCTCTATTGGTCGAGGGACTCTTTGCAAGCACATTGACCTCTGGCAGCTCTGCTGAGCCTGAGCAGCCCACTAAATTAAGCTCCTAGACTTCACTCATGGGATGTAAACTCTTTCACATCAAAGCTTTTAGTGTGATGCTTTGTTCTGAAGTACTTACGGCCCTTGCTTTTGCAAACCTCCTTTCTCCCTTGAGACAACTGACTTACACCAGCTAGCAAAGGTCCTCGAGGAGCCACTCATTTATCCAGTGAGCTCCCTGCTTGTCACCTTCTTATCTCACATGTCTTCATGCATCTTGCTGCCACAATGAGCAACTGAAGGTGATGCATCATCCAATTACTCCAGCTAGCCACGAGCAGAGGGTTTGTGTCAGATGGAGACATATGGCTCACATCCAGGACATTTGCGATGCAACCCTGATGCAAAGGGATCATATCAGGGGGACAAACTAACATGACCTGTAAATATTAGGTCAGCTTCTTCTCCAGCAGTGTTGTGCTGCTGATTGCAGTGACAGGTTTTGATCTCTTATTGTTAGATTCCAGGTAGAGGTTCAGAGTTAATTGCTGGCAGCAAATTATCTTCATTCTGCTTTTCAAGTTAACTGCAAAAGGTCAACGGTGATAATTTCAGGGGGTCTAACACGAAGTTCTTTGCATTGCTACATTCATGTTTATGTAATTATCAGCTTTAAAGAAGGTTAACTTCAACACACAGCAGTGGAAAGCAGATTGCCAGACCAAACAGAGGATCACAGAGAGCAGAAATGCACTGGCTGGACAGAAGGTCTCGGGTGTGATTTGAGCCAAGTTTGTGTGTACAGTTATAAAGCCAGAAGAATCTTTCATCTGATTTTCTAACCAACTGGGCTGAAAAAATATTGCCTTCTTCACTCAGGAGTCTGGAAAGGATCTGACAACTAAAATTAAGTGCTCAAGAGCTTTCTCACAACCACCCAAGGAAGCAGGTAAGAGTCTTAGAATCATGGAATCAGTCAGGGTTGGAAGGGACCACAAGTTCCAAACCCCCTACCCTACCCTAGATAATCTTCACCTATATGCCATGGGCAGGGACACCCTCCCCTAGGTCTTCTTCACCTATATGCCATGGGCAGGGACACCCTCCCCTAGGTCTTCTTCACCTATATGCCATGGGCAGGGACACCCTCCCCTAGGTCTTCTTCACCTATATGCCATGCACAGGGGCACCCTACCCTAGATCTTCTTCACCTATATGCAATCCCAAATCAGTCTTTGTCTTTGATGAGCTTGTGTTCTTTGTCTGTGTTTTAGCCATGTCAAGGGGAACTGTGGAGGTAATCCAGCTCTGCTGACACTTCAGGTTCTAATCCAGTGAAATGGAGAAGAGCCAGCAGTGAAATCCAGCTCATGATTCACATTTTCTTCTCATAATCCTAACTAAAAAAAAATAATGAAGTAAGATTCTTGCTGTCAGTGAGCATAGCAATGAGTCTCTCAGTTCCCACTTAGATACCTTAGCTATTTCAACAGCCAGTGGAGTTTAAGAATAACCTGGAGCAACACATTATCTGGAAATCATGCCTCTGGTAACAGAGATGCACATCCCAGCTGCAGCCTGACAAGTTTTTATCTTCACCGCAGGGGAGAGTTTAACTTTGCATCACTCCCACCTGACACCACTGCGCAAACACATTCTGCTGAGTGGTTCTGAGCTTCATTTCCTCTCTGCTAAGGCTTCACCACCTTATCTACTGCAGCTTCAAGGAGGAGAGGAGATTCGAGGAGAGGAGAGGAGATTCGAGGAGAGGAGATTCAAGGAGATTCGAGGATATTTGAGGAGAGGAGAGGA
>WBNM01009595.1:0-15176 GCA_013399055.1 Ramphastos sulfuratus | reverse complement strand
TTCTACCTGAATGCCTTCTGTATGTATGTACTTGTAAGGAGAATCTCCCTTTAATCTTCCAATGGGTGTGTAGCATTTTCATTTTTACTGCCCAAAAGGAGATGGAAAAGCAGGGATCTGAATATTCTTTAGAGCTGAAGCAAAGGAAGAAGCACAAGCCCAGGCTTCTCCTGTTGGAAGACACTGCTCCTCAGAGAACATAGTCACACTTCTACCCAACAACCTGAATGATGTTATTCTAAGAACCAAAATTAAAAAGGCCATCTCTTGGAATTTCAGATTACCAAATGGATATTCCAGATATTCTCAGATATGCATGTAATCGTGCTTGAAGTCCCCAGCTCTAGGGAAATGCAAAGTACACGGTGCCTCTGTTCTTCTACCAGCATGTGCACCTGGATTAAGCTACAAGTCTTAGCTGTCCCATCACTCTTTTCTGTAAGGCATCACCTTGGCCCACTTTCTTCTGTACTGCTGGTTTCTTGGGCATAGTAGTTGTTCTGGATTCTGCCAGAGCATAACTGATATAGGACAATATAACCCTCAGAACCTCATTTTGAATAGCCAGCATATCTCACTACGAAAACAGTGATGCCTTCCTAATAAGTAATTAATTTAAAAATAATTACTCACTTTTCTAAGCTATTTCAACCACAGTTCATAAAGCCTCTGATAGAGAACTGATTTCTATTTTGCTAGCCACACAGACAGTCAGACAAAGTATTTGGCTGCAGGATGGTCAGAATCTAAGTGAACAAGATAAATATTGGATTGAAGAAAAGAAATGTCCATCGTGCCTGGCAGATGAGCAGCTAGAGGCAGATAAACAGTTCAATCAGAAGGTCTACAGCAAAACTGGTAATTGAATGTAGACTTTCTAAATCCCAGGCTGATGCCTTAAACTAAATTCCTACCTTCTTCCAAAATATGAATGTTTCATTTCAGTGTTATCTTAGAATTCCCTATCAGAAAGGTGAAGCAGCTTTCATATACAGCTACTGAAATTCTACCATACAGCAAGGTCAAATTTTAACCCCATTGTTGTATTTTTTAAAAATGTTCTTAATGAAATGAAAAAAAAAATTAAAATGTCCAATTATGTTAACGATAAATGAAACATTTATTCACAGAAAGAGTGATTGCCTATTGGAATGGACTGCCCGGGGAGGTGGTGGAGTCACTATCCCTGGAGGTGTTTAAAAGGAGGCTGGATGAGGCACTTAGTGCCATGAGTTAGTTAATTAGAAGGGTTAGGCGATAGGTTGGACTCGATGATCTTAGAGGTCTTTTCCAACCTGGTTAATTCTGTGATTCTGTAATGGCACTTCCAGTGCCCCTCTCCTCACGTCCTGTGCTAAAGTATATGCAAAAGAGATATGACACAATGCTACATACAGAGCCAACAAAGAGTCATAGCTGTTGTCTCTACCAGACATTTAGAAGAGAATGAAAAAAGGGGGAAATTGTGACTTGTTAACTCAACTATATTTACAACACTAAGAGTGCTGGTAGATGAATTGCGATCATTACCTAGGGACCTAACAGCCCGTGAAACCAAGTGTCAAGGTTAAACAGGCTGTCTAAACAACAGAGCTTTATTATCAATTACATCAGATCTGCCCAAAGAACAGGCATATAGTTTGTGAATTATGTATTCATCAAAAGGCAGAGAACAGGGTGCATAGTTCTCAGTGCAACCCATATGGATAAACACTTAGTCTGCCTTTTGGGGACAACTGAAATGTCTACTGAAATGTACTCACATGCACTGGGGAGACTAAATTATTCCAGCTCATTTCACATGTCCCACAAACAGCACTTTTATTTCCTTAAGTGTGTGGACAAGCCCTAGAGATCTGGAATGAGCTTAAGTTATAGCTCAAGGTGTTCTTCAAAACTTGCACAGCAAAAGGGACAGGGAAGGAAAAAAAAGGAGAAAAAATGAGGTACAAGGAAGGATTAATGTTAAAGAAAGCAACAATGCTATCAACATCTATACCTGCGTCAGACAGAACTTGTGCAAAGTGTTAGAAAATTGTCACATGATTGTATTAAAAGATCAAGGGCCATTTGTGCAGGGTATCATAGAGACATTTAATAGCCAGTTCCTGCCCGTAGCATTTTCATCTTCATTTGTTTTTTCTCTCTCCAGCTATACCCTAATCTCCCAAGGCCAGATTGCCATCTGTCTGGTACTCTGTCCTTGATGAAACGTCTCAGGACAACGTACCTTTAAATTCAAGTTGGTTTTGGAGAAGAAGGTGAACCCAGGTAACACAATGAAATGTAGCCTGCTGTGCAGTGAGTCAGAAATAAGGTTTATGTCCTTGGTTTAACTGAGAGCTCAGTACTACCTGGCTGTCATGGTCCCTCTGCATGCACCTGAATTGCACCCTCAGAGAAGAATTTGCATATCAGGATACGCCATTGCTAGGGCACTGGGCTAGTCCATCTGTTTGCATTTCTACCTGTAATGCCTGCAATTTATTACCAATTGGGAAAAGCAATGCTATGATTCCATTACTTCCAAATGAAAATATACACCTGAGCTGAAAAGAAGAAACAGATATTCAGCTGATCCTTGGTTTTGAAAGGTTTGCAGGACTAGATGAGAGAGGTTTTGAAATATGTATGTGGCTAGTCATCCTGTAGCGTCTGTTTCCTCTAACTGCCACTGCATTTTCAATATTGCTTCATCTTCTTCCAACTAGGTAAAAAAAATAAGAATCTATGACAACGTAGAAGAAATATCATGGGTTTTTGTTTTGTTGTTGTTCTGTAAGCAATGTGTTCTAAGTAACAGCTAGAATGTATCAGGGGAAGATAGATGCTTCTCACTTTTTGGCATGGCAATTAAGCTTTAATGATACATTAAACAGCAAATATACTTGACAAAAAATAAATTATCAAGACAGATCTCATCTGTGAGTTAATGTCAATTTACAGGAATTTAAAGACTGGGTGTGGATATACATGTGAACAAAATACAGCTGCAAGTCAGGATAGTAATGCTACCCCTACTGAGTGAGCATACTTATCTTAATACTTAAAAAAATAGGCAATTTAAAACTATGGGGTCTTACAGGAGATACTGACTCAGTAAGAAGCCACTGTAATGATTACTATTGAAATGATGGAAGAAGAGTTTGATTTAACCTATTGATTCAGAGTTAACAACAAAATTGGAGTGGTTGAAATGAATTAGTGCAGCCCAGGCCTCATCATTCAAAGGGTTTTCTCCCTCTCCAGAGATCACTAATTGTGAAATTCCTCACAGGCATACCAATGCTTGATAGGAGACTATCCTGAAGCACTAAGTGTTGTCAAAGATCATTAGTTGGCAAAACAATATGTACATAAAATAACAGACTTGGAAAGCAATAGTCAAGAATTTAAGCAAACAATATCATTATAAGGAACCAGCCATTATCTTCAGGCACTCCAAAATAAATACAAAGGAATCACCCTCTTGTGACTTCCCTTTCCAAAAATGTAAGCAAATTGCTATGGTTATTGTGGTTGTTTCTGAAATTGGTCTAGTTAAGATTGTACAGTGGAATGTACACATGGATTTAAATCAGTTCCTAAGGAGATCCAATTAACCTACCGGACTCACTGAAGTGATTTTGAGGTCTGGAAGTAACTACTTTGCCAAGAGAGTGCAATGACATGCAGTTGTTTTCCCTCTTGCTCTTCTTGGAAAGGCCCAGAGCTGATACAAACTCAAAAAAAAACCACCTCACAACACCAAGCCAATAGAAAAGATGCTTATTGCTAACAGAGGAGGGGTCCCTCTCGTTTAGCCATCCTGCAGCAATGTTCTAACTGCCCTTCTGCAGCGGGATCTCTCCCAAAAGGTTGCAGTACTGCTACCATGGTGTACCCTGGGGAGAATGACTCCTGTGGACACTGAGGATAAGTTCTATCCCATGTGTCTGCAGCATGGCTTTTTGCCATAATGATCAAGAGTCAAAGGCTGCCTTTGAGAATCATAACCAAGGTCATCCCATATTTTCCAGAAAAAGATCTAAGAATTTCAGCAGGTGTCATGGGTGTGATCCACTCCTCTTGTCTCTGATTCTCCTATTTATTTTTAGTAGATGCACAAATAAAGAACTGGATATCTAAGTTCCTGGCCTAACCAATTTTACCTGTGCTTCTTGCAGTGTGGAAACTCTCCTCTGTATGCCGTGGTTCAGGAAAATCCAAGTTCTGAGGAATCCTGATTTCTTTGTTTTCCTGGCTAGTTCACAGAGAAGTTGCCTCCTTTCCATACTAAAAAAAAAAAAAGGTCATACTTCAAATCTCTTTTTAGGAAGAACTTTCCATACCTTGACTTATTCTCTTCATCTGCTTTCATATCTGTGTTAGTCTGAGTCCAGAGCAAGAGGCACTACTGACATCTGTAAGTGCATTCCTATATATTATGCTTCATTACTGGTATATTTTACAACTCAGAAACATCTTAACCTGCATTTAACAGTGCACAAGTCCCTTTACTATGTCTCCATACAATTTAGTTTTCTGTTAACTGTGTTAATTCTCCTTTTACTTAGCTATTCATTAGCTTGTGTCCATCAACTGTAAGTTTCACCCACTGAACACTGAAATTTCTCTTGTACCTTTAGAGACTGGAGGTATTTGTGCCATCTACTTAAGGCTAGTTCAGATGTCTAAAGGATAGTTCAGAAGGCCAGTTTAATATTTGTGTCTCTTTCATGCAAACAAGTAAGAGAAATATGTTTCTCCCTAGTGATTACTAAGGGCAGACCAGTAAAATATCTTAGACATAATTATTTCCCATCCTAAACAACTTTATTTGAGTGCATACCGTACTACCTGACTCCTTACTTCCAGATGAACACATTCTTTAAATACAGACATTAATATAGAATTGATTCTATATCTCAGAGTGTGGGGTTTTTTTGTTTGTTTGGTTGGTTGGTTTGTCTTTTTTTCCTTTTTAGCCCAAAGTTCTGTTATATTTCTCTGTGCTCCTGGTTGATTTCCTATTGTAACTATTCTTTGAATAGATAGTGAACACTAAATAGTGTAAACTAAATAAAGTATTGCCAGCTACTTTTTTTTTTCAGGAGGGATAGTGGATACGTTCACACACAATAAAATTTTGAAAGCTTAGCCATGGCTTCAGAAGACTTTAGAGGGCCTGGTTAGTGTTGAGAGTGACACAGTAATGCTTTAGGATAAAAATGGTTGGTTGGTATTTTGAGAAAGAAGTTGTCTGCTTTTGCTGGAATTCTCATTCAGTCAGGCAGAACAAACAACAGTACTTGTGTGTGGGATTGCAGAGGAAGGGAGAAGAAGAGCATGAGCTGTAGAAGGGAAAATTCTGGAAGGACATTGATTAGAATCATTGCATGTGCACCCAGATAGGTTGCTGTGCTATGCTGAGGAAGATCTGTGATTCAGTCCCTTCAACAGATAGTCCATGCTGTGAGAATGAGCCTGGAATGATGCTATTTAGCGATTCCCCAATGGTGAATTAATGTTTGAATCCTGCTGGGAATTTCAGGAGACTTAATGGGAACCACAGAGAAATGCATTTGTGGAGACCTCAAAGAGAGTTTAAACAAAACAACAACAACAACAACAAAAGGTGAGTGGGCAGAATTTTCTCTTATTTTCCTTCTTATTTTAGTTGAAGGGATTAGTTTGTTAGCTCTGTTACAACTTTTTGTTGCTGATCGGGAAACCTGCAAATTTGTTAGCATTTTGTAAGTGTGATTATCAATGATGTACATAAATTGATGACTAGAAAGCAGATTTTGTTGGTTTGGGTTTATTTGCTTTCACTTGTTTTTAGGGTTTGTGTATGACATAGAAAGAGACCCCTAAATACTGCTCATAGATTACAGGCAACCCAAGACTCAAAACCTTCAGTCTTATTCTGGCACTAGCTAGGAACCAAAGTTTTGTGTACTTAGTATATTCAATGGGCATAAACTTGAGGAATTAAACTCTTATGTGAATTTTTGGCAGCCTTTTTTCCACAGAAGTAAGAATGACTCTCATTACTTTCAAGTCATTATGATAGTTATTTCTAGTAGTAATTCCAGTACATTAAATGATACAAACCAGAAACCATTATATTCCAGGAGCAGCCAATTTATACAACAGCTGGTAATGGTATCAAAGCCATTTTTTCTAGCTGAGTGAATCACAGGATACACACATCATATGCTGGCGGCTGACATAGCACTGTGTATCAAATGGCAGTCCAACAATAGGAAAAAAAACCTTCACAATGCACATATTTTGGGAAATGTCACACCCATTTAGCAACACAGGCATGATTGTTTGCTGTAGAGTGAATAAGTTTTAAGACTGGCAAGATAGCATTGCAATGCCAAATTTAAATTGGAGTACCAAGGCAATCTCTGTACCTAGACAGACTGAAGATGCTGCTGGTGATGCTCTCACAGTCACTGCTCCAGAGCACAGTGTGCATGAAGCTGCAGTTTGTCAGTGCTCTCCAATGCCAGTGAAGAGAGAGCTATGAAAATTGCATGTTTCAGCTTCTTGGTTTGGAGTGCTCACACTGGACATTTTGGGTACTTGTTTATGTTCTGCACATTTCAAAAGCTAGTCTGCCATATGAAACATCTAATTCTCTCAGGAGCCTTGTTCAAAATTACAAGGAGACTATAAAGAAAAAATCAAGCACAGGCAACTGCAATTTCCTTTCTTTTAACAAGACCAAAAAGTGTAGTTGTAGTTATTAATAAAACATGTAACATTTGGAGAGCTCTGTAATCTGCTTTCCTTATGTGTAGTCCCTTTTCTTTCAGTGGCAGTGGCTGCAAAGAGGTGTAAGTGGAATAGAATTAATACCAAATTTCTCAGGCTGAAAAAAAAAACCAAAACTGTCAACACCAAATTACTTCACATTACAGCAGATGGATAATAGACTATTATCTTCATTGCCAGGGTGCAAAGGTGAACTGGGGGTTTATTACATTTTTCCCTTGAGTCATAGAGCAAAACCAGAGAGAAACACCCAGGAATTCTTGTCTTATAGCTCTGTACTGTTTTGTGAGTCCATGCCTAGCATGAAATAAGAAAAAAAAAAAGACACTGCAATTAAATGTTTTTGACTTGGCAAGCTCTTAAATCACAAATTCTTGGGGAAACAGGGAGAAAGCAGCTACAGTGCCTTTGTCTCCTCTGCTGCAGAGACAAAAGGCTGAGTTTCATTAACAGTTACACCTACAATTTGTGTTAGAAGCAGTTATTTAATAATCCTGAAACAAATCTTGCTAACTTAATCAGGAGTTTTGCCAGATTAAAAAAAATTCAGCAGTATGCCATGTATTCTCTCCACTTAAATGCAACTCAAGCTTCTGTTAAACTCAGAGGGGTTATGAGCTAATTTATGCCTACTGCTCATGTTCATATCTGGTCAAATCCAATACAAACCACCTCAGTTTCTGCTCCTCCATTACCTGGTTCATTCAATTGGGCTGCTAATGTCAATGCCTCTACACTGACAATACAAGAACACCTACTCCTTCCCTGCTGCAGTGGTTTCTGTTTGAGTGAAAGCTGGCTTTCTTCAGTGCTCAGACTTCCTACTTGATGGTAATGGCAATGGGATCTAGGCAAGATATTCAGAAAGATCATGTTCTAAAACCCTTTTGCCTCTCTGTGTTGTCACTGTTGGAGATGGTCAGTCTGATGGAAAGTTCTATCATGTTTTCCCTCATTCACACACTCGTTTCTGCCATGGAGCTGCCAAACAGTGAATGAATCTTTAGATGAGGTAAAGCCCTTGCTTAAAGGTCTGTGTTTGTCAGAGAGCTGGCTCAGCTCTAAGACAGCTGCCTCATGCTTCCTCAGCTCTAGCCTTATGTTAATATCTGCTCTCCCTCCATGTTGACATCACAATCCCGTGCTCATTCTCTTTGGTATAAGAGCCTTCCTTTGGTACTCTGCTGCCTGAAATGTTCACCTTCAGCTACTTACTTCTTTGAAGACAATTGGTTCTGTATTCTGACATCCAAAAATTCCGTTGGCCTATTCTTACTCTTAAGATAAAACCTCCAATAGACAAAAACATGAACAGATAATTACTTGATATTGGTGCCATGAGTCTACCTTTCCCATATGAACTTGAGAGAGGCTATTCTGAAAAACATTCTGGGACATTTGACAGCTGATCTTACTCAGAATTCACAGCATGGACAAAATGGGCATCAGAAACCAGGAAAAGGCAGCAGTGAGGCTGGAAGAGTGGAGAAGAAACCACACGGGATGAAAAACCCAAATCTGAATACCAATACCATCCATGCTTAAACATTTTAAAAGGTGAATAGCTATAGTATTTGAGCACTTTAATTGAAATACTGTATTTAAACCATATTTCATCCCTTCTTCGGAGTCACAGACTTTGAAATAAGTTAGTTCAAGTTGGCTTCATGTTATACTAAATTAACTTTCATAAGTTTAATTATCCATGATACATTTGGCTTAAATGGAAATGGCATTCATTTTGCCTAATGCAGCAAATCAAAAGTTCTCATAGAAATATACTGCTTAAAGAAGGGAGAGTTAAGAATTTTCTAGCATTGAAACTAGTTATCCCCAAGTACTAATGATGAGAATAATTCTGGCAGTATTCAACCAGATTAAATGCAGCCCAGCCAGATTCTAGCAGTATCTGTGAAATACTTAGGACTAACCTCATTTCTAATCCTCCCACCACAGGGGTGAATCATGCTCATCTATTTCTTCTCTTTCTGTCCACTGAATATTTAGTGCCCACGGTGGCTCTACTCCACTTAATTCCTAACTTCAGTCAACTATAAGGCTTTAGTCATCAAATTTTAATATACTGAAGTCAAAATGAAATTGTGTATGATGTCTCCACAGGATCTTTCTGTTTCTGCCAGTTTACCTCTGGAGAGGAAAGAATTCAAACTCTTAATATAAAAGTCCTTCCCAGATTATAACGAGGGTAAAAAAAGCCCCAAATGACAATGATAAATATATGAGGGCTGAGTGTCAAGAGAGGAGGGACAGACTCTTCTCAGTTGCACTCTGTGGTAGGAGAAGGGGCAATGGGTATAAACTACAGCACAGGAAGTTCCGCCTCAACACAAGGAAGAACTTCTTTACTGTAAAGGTCACAGAGCACTGGAACAGGCTCCCCAGAGAGGTTGTGGAGTCTCCTTCTCTGGAGACTTTCAAGACCTGTCTGGATGTGTTCCTCTATGACCTGCACTAGATTGTACGGTCCTGCTTTGGCAGGGAGTTGGACTCAATGATTTCTGAAGGTCCCTTCCAACCCCAACATCCTGTGATCCTACAAACAAAACCTCCACAGAGACTGAAATAAAAATTATTCTGGGGACACCTGATTAAAAAAAAAAAAAAATCATGCATTCCTGAAAGTGTTTTGCATAAAGAATTAAATGTAATGAAGAAAGAAACATATCACAGAAACGCTGACCTGACAGGCTTCTTCCTGTGAATATGATGAAGAGGCCACTTGTCTGCAGCTCCAGAGTAGGAATGAAGGAAGAAGATGTTGGAAAGTGATGTTGTTAAGATCTTTGTTGGAAAAAAAGCAAGAATAATTTTTGTGGCTGAATACACACCTGACCTTGAGTTCACATGCAAGTGTCTGAATTAATTTTATCTGCCTTTAAGATGCTATGGTGTCAGAAAGAGCATGCTACTCAAACTGTAAACATAAACTGAAATAAAGAAAGTTCTTTTACTTTGAAACAAGCCAGAAGATTTTCAGCTGAAACTGGAATTTGCAATTCTCTATTATTTCATTTGCAGCTGATCATTAAATTTCTAGAATATTTTGCACATTCAGGAAGTTATTTGTTTTGAACAGAGGATGTATAGTGGCAGTTACTGGTATGGCATTTACAGACAATTATGATTTCTTTCTCTATATTAGTATAGATTAATATGTTCACAGTGACTTAAAAATCTCATATTTCTTCTGAGACAAGTGTTTTGGAGGAGGTCATATATCAAGTAACTCAGAAATGTCATTTCTGTTTGTTTATGCTTATGCACTCCATGCACAGGATCAGCTTCCTATTGCCATGCTCCTTCACACATCTTCTAGTCTCCTTGATTCCTGTGCATTGTTCCACTGCATTCAGAGGGGAACCCATTAATATGCTCCATGTTTAATGTGGTTGATGCTCTTTCAGTATTAATTCCTTGAGGTGTCATGTGTTCCATGATAATAGTTATTCATGTTCACCAAGATCCCAGATATTTGCAGTCACCATTCTTCTATTAGAATCATAGAATCATAAAGTCATAAAACTATTGATGTTGAAAGAGACCTTTGAGATCATCAAGTCCAACTGCTCACCTAAAGCTCACAGTCCCACCACTACTGATAAGCTGCTATCATTAAACCATGTCCCTAAGCACTACATCCATGCATCTTTTAAATACCACCAGGGATGGCAACTCCACCACTTCCCTGGGGAGCCTGTTCCAATGCCTATGCTTTCTGCAAAGACATTTTCCTAATATTCAACTATTCTCACCGTTACCTCCCATATTTCTCACCAAATTTGGTTTTCCTGGAGGAAACAGCCAGCAAGGAAATCTCAACTGAAAGCCCAGTGCCCCAAGTCTTAAAGAATTTTACAGCACCACAAATTTGGTCTGTTTCATATCATCTTCCAAGAGGTATCTGTAAAATCACAGAATAGAAGGATTCAGGTTGGAATTATACAAGGGGGAAAAAATTCCATCAAGCTGTTTTAAATATTAATATTTTAATATTAATATTGTTATTAATACTATTAATATAATTTAAATGTACATCCATTACAACCTATGTTTCTTTGAAAAATACAACAACCAAAACCAGAACAAAACAGATTGTTTTTGTCTGGAGTTTGCTGGATGACTGCATCTACAGTAAAATGCCAAAATGCAGTCGTCTTATTTTTCCCTCCAGAGACTGAAAAACAAAACATTCATTCATTTCAACCACACTGAATGACCATGCTGAGCTGTACTAGAACAAAATCATTTTGTGGTTATAGGAATTCTGAGCTAGGCCTACAGTACATATTTAGCCAGTCCCTGTGGAAAGACAAGAGCTGTTCAAAAGTGCTGATTTCATTTTAACAGATAAAACAGAGTCTTCGCCTTGAAGAGTTCTGCAAACACCAGCAACATATCAAGGATTGCTTTAGAATAGCACAGGGCCATGGAACCACCTTTACATACAAATGATTCCCTTCCCCCCTTCTCCATCACATACAATGCTTAAGCAGAGGTAGCTAAAATGGATGCAAAATACTTGAGAGGCATTTCAACACACTTAAATTGTAAATAAATGTTATTGAAAACTTGAGTTTCAAGGAGCTATATGTCAAAGTATGTGCTAATCATTAAATATATATGATGTCTTTTATCACCATGGAGTTAAGTATATGCCCCATTTCTTTGCTGGGTTAGATTCAAAAGAGATCAATGCTTAGAATGTATCACATAACAATTGAAAACAAACTTTAAGAAGAGTTGCTGTAGGTTAAGGGTTAAGTGCTGGACCCTAAGATGGAAACTTCATCCATGCTTTTTAGGATGGATCAGATTCAAGCCCAGATGTATAAGGAAAAATAATTGCATAAGTTTACTATTAATCTTATTTGATATTCATTTACATAACATAAAGTATTTCAGGTGGCACATTTTGAATCCAAATGGTAATTAAGAAGCGAAAACTTTCCAGCAGAACT
This sequence comes from Ramphastos sulfuratus, assembly GCA_013399055.1. Taxonomy (NCBI): domain Eukaryota; kingdom Metazoa; phylum Chordata; class Aves; order Piciformes; family Ramphastidae; genus Ramphastos; species Ramphastos sulfuratus. Next base: position 3,429 of record WBNM01009595.1, on the reverse strand, counting down.
TTCTGTGTACAACACATCATTTAAGCTATTCCAAAATATTGTATCAGGCCATTTAAAATCTTTTAGTAACATAATAGGATGATTTACATAGCTGTCACTGAAGTAAATATAAATTACATTAAAAAGTGTATTTTTCTAACTGAACCCTCTGATGCAGCATTGGTTTTGTTTTTCTTTTTTCAAACCATGGGAGAAGTCCTGGTGTCTATGGCTAATTCAGAGCCAAGTTGAATGTAAAAGTTATCTTGATCATTTAGGTTTTAAAGTGGCTTATGTTTTACACATAAGTTGTTTAGACAAAGACCATTGTTTTCCTGAGTCACAACTGTTGAAACACCAAATCGTAAAGGCAGTTCATATTTATAAGGGGACCTTTACAAACAGGCCCTTCAAATCTCCACACCTGGAGTTTTTTGTTTGCTTGGGTTTCTCACTTTTTAGAACAGGCGTATACATCTTCCACATACTTCTTTTTCTGATTTGCAACTTGGTCCCTTGTTTAAGAAGAGATTTAAAAATCACAAAGTGTTGTTGTGATGGCATCCAGTGGAATCCTGGCTTGTATTAGAAGTGCTGCATCCAGCAGGAGAAGGGAGGTGATTGTCCCCTTGTACTCAGCTCTGGTGAGGCCACACCTTGAGTATTGTGTTCAGTTTTGGGCACCTCATTACAAGAAGGATGTGGAGGTGTTGGAGGGAGGGCGGAGGAGGGCAATGAAGCTGGGGAAGGGCCTGGAGAATGAATCTTACAGAGAGCAATTGAAAGAGCTGGGGCTGTTTAGTTTGAAAAAGGAGGCTGAGGGGAGATCTCATTGCTCTCTACAGCTACCTGAAAGGATGTTGTGGAAAGATTGGTGCTGGTCTCTTCTCAGAGGTAAATAGATACAGAACAAGAGGGAATGGCCTTAAGCTGTGACTGAGTAGGTTTAGAATGGACATTAGGAGACATTTTTTCCCAGCGAGCGAGGTCAGACATTGGAATGAGCTGCCCAGGGAGGTGGTGGAGTCACCAACCCTCGATGTGTTTAAAATGTCATTTGGATGTGGTACTTGAGGATATGATTTAGTGTGAACCTTGTAGAGTAGGGGTATTAGTTGGACTCGGTGATTCTGAGGGCCTTTTCCAGCCTGAATGTTTCTGTGATTCTGTAATTCTGTATGTGAAGGCAGATAGGGGAAAATGAGAGAGAAAAACAGGAGAAAAAATACAGGGCACATTGTTATAAAACATTTACAGCTTAGGCTCCACATAATTCCAGTTTGAAACAACTGCCAAGAAGATCTTAAATTCTTTCTTTCTTTCTCTGACCTCTTTTAATAGTAGTTCTGCTTTTAATCTATGCCTTCAAGTAAATCCATACCTTCCAGTTTTTCAAATCATGGACATGAGCAGATTTGGTAAAGTTGCTGTCCAGAGACACCTGCATGTATGGTGTTTGTTTGGGTTAAGTTTCCCATAAGTACTTCAGTTGGATTTAGCATTGAAGTCCCTCCTGTGGAATGATGTGGTTTCGAAAGGGCATCAGCAAAGCATTTCAGCAGTGGGATTTGTCCATGAGAGATACAGCATGCTCTCACTCTATTCTCCTGGCAGGCATTTACCATTATTGAACTGATCAGTGGCTAGCCATGGCTGTGAGGCTACTTAAAGACAAAATAATGTGCAGAATGATTAACAAGCCTACCAACATTTCTACTCAGTTTTTCTGAAGCCTCTGAGGAGCAGGCAGGTGTTATCTCAAGTCATCCATAATCAGATGAACAGGGGAGCAGAATGTTCCTAGAAACTGCCAAGGAAGTCAAAAGGAATCATCGCATTGCTAGGTGCTTTATACAAAACAGAAATTCAACTGTATAGAATTGTTTCGGCTGGAAAAGACCTCTAAGATCATTGGGTCCAACTGTTGACTTCACACCACCATGACCATTAAACTGTGTCCCAAAGTTCCATGTCCACATATTTTCCGAACACCTCCAGGGACAGCGATGCCACCACCTACCTGAGCAGCCTAGTCCAATGCCTGACCACTCTTTCAGTAATAATTTTTTTTCTTGATATCCAATCTAAACTTCCACTGATGCAACTTGAGGCCATTTTCTCTCATCTTATCACTTTATACTATGGGAAAGAGACCAACACCTACCTTGCTACAACCTTCTTTTAGGTAGTTGTAGAGAGCAATGAGGCCTCCTCTCCTCCAGACTAAATAACCCTAGTTCCCTCAGTTGTTCCTTGTAAGACTGATTCTTCAGGTCCTTCACCAGCTTCAATATCTTTCTTGTAGTGAGTGGTCCAAAACTGGTCATNGTGTGGCCTTGCCAGTGCTGAGTACAGGGGCACGATCACTTCCCTACTTCCCCTGGCCACACTATTTCTGATACATGCCAGGATGCTGATGACCTTCTTGGCCACTTGAGCACATTGCTGGCTCAGGTACAAACAGCTGTCAACCAGCATCCCCAGGTCTTTTTCTGCCAGGCAGCTTTCCAGCCACTCTTTCCCAAGCCTGTAGTATTGCATGGGGTTGTTCTGACCCAAGTGCAGGACCCAAGACCTGGTCTTATTAAACCTCACAGAATTAGCTTCCACCCATTGCTCCAGCCTGTGTAGATCCCTTTGCAGAGCCTTCCTATCATCAAGCAGATCAACACTCCCCCATTTTGGTGTAACCAACAAACTTACAAAGAGTGCACTCAATCCTCTTGTCCAGATCATTGATAAAGATATTAAAAAAGAACTGGCCCCAATACTGAGCCCTGGGGAACACCTTTTGTGACAGGCTCCCAACTGGATTTAACTCCATTCACCACCAATATTTTGGCCCTGACATCCAGCCAGCTTTTCACCCAGCAAAGCATCTACTCATCGCCATGAGTAGCTCATTTCTCCAGGAGGATGATGTGGAAGACAGTGTGAAAGTCTTACTAAAATCCAGATAACATCTGCAGCTTTTGTCTCATCCACTGAATCACCTTGTAGATGGAGATCAGGTTTTGCAAGGAGGACCTACCCTTCATGAACTCACTCTGACTGAGCCTGATCACCTGATTGCCCTGCACATGCTGAATAATGGCACTCAAGATGATCTGCTCCATGACCTTCCCTAGCACCAAAGTCAGACTCGCTGGTCAATAGTTCCCTGGGTCCTCGCTCTGGCCCTTCTTGTAGATTGGCATTACATTTGCCAATTTCTGGTCACTTGGAACCTCCTCACTTAGCCAGGACTACTGGTAAATGATGGAAAGTGGCTTGGAAAGCATTTCTACCAGCTCTCTCAGGTGTATGCCACCTATCTCCATGGACCTATGTATGTCTTAAGTGGTGCATTAATGGTCTCCTCTTGGATTATGAGGATTTCATTTTGCTCCAAGTCCCATCTTCCAGCTCAGAGTGGTGGGTCTCCAGGAAACAACTGGTCTTACTGCTAAA
>WBNM01009587.1:37040-51454 GCA_013399055.1 Ramphastos sulfuratus | reverse complement strand
ATGATTCTGTGGTTCCATGCTTCCATGCTACCATTTGTTATAGACATACAGGTCCACAGAGCCACGACCAGATGTGTCCCCCCGTGCATGCAGCCCTTTGCTAACAACAGAGAGCATTTTAAACCAGCCAACATCCTCCTGCTTTCACTTTATACACATATAACTTAATATGTGATTACACTGGGGTTCAAACTAATGACTTCTGGACCAAGAAGACCTTGGATGGTGACTGGCAAACGTCCAGGCATAAAACATGGAAATAGAGGACTCCTAAACCTGTGTTGTGGAAAGGCTCCCACCTCTCCTGCCCCCATCTGCTCAGGATCTGATCACAAAGGCTGTCGTTATTATAATAACTTTATTATGGACCTTGTGGGGAAAGCCAGCTCCCAGCAAGGGCTTTGCCACAGCAGACAGGAAACTCCTTTGCTCCCTGCTAGAGTAAAGCCCTTTATAATTAATGCTGGGTAAATAAAGTGCTCATCTGTAAACACTTTTAATTAGAAATTGGTTAAAGCTAAACCCCCATGACCACATTGGCCAGAGGGATTAGACACACGTCAAGCTTTGCTCAATCAGCAAATAAGAGGCCCTTTAGTATCCTCTATCCCTGTGCTGTGGGACCTCTTTCAGCTCCTATCACACGTCGCTGCGCTGCTCCAGCCTGCTCTCCAGGCTCAATAGAGGATCAATATTTGTCTGTACTTTCTGAGCAAAAGGCCTCCTTGACACAGGCAGCATCTGTGTTTGAACAGTTACTTGCTAACACATAGCAGACTTTCACCAAAGAGATCTCCAACCTGGCAGGTCAAGCTGGAGTGAGGGTCACTGAGCACCGCTGGTGATTTCTGTGTTTGCTTAGTGTGATGCCCAGAGCGCAGCTACCAGAAAGGGCTCACATGAACACTGCTCAGTGCTCCCAGGGCAGAATATGCATCTCAGAAAAACAGTATACAGGTAGGAAAAAACCAAAAAAAAACAAAAAAAAAAAAACCCAACAAAACACACACACAAAACCAAACCAAACCAAAATAAAACAAAACAAAAAAACCCACAAAAAACCACAACAAATAGGGAAGAAAAAACCCAAAACCTCCTAACCACCTAGATTACCATTTTTTGTCCCTTTAGATGACCTGTGCCTGATGCCTCTAGACTCCTGGTAACACTGAGAGTTTTCTATCAGCCTGTCTTATAACATGCTATCAGATTTCAGGGAGAAGGGACTTCTGAGACCACCCTGCATATTCCCACATGCTGCTCGTGTTTAGGGACAAGAGCAGAAGGATGTAGGAACAAGAGAAGTGCTTTCAGCAAAGATGGTTCGTCTGATCAGATGGTGCCAGCCTGACAAAATGTGTGCACTGCAATGGTCTGTCTCCATTGTGGAAAAGAAACAAGTGGGCTCTGCTGGAAATCACAGAATCACAGAAACACCCAGCTTGGAAAAGCCCTTCAGGATCACCAAGCGATGTGGTGGTGGTGAGTGTACAAACNTCAGCCTCCTCTTCTTCAAACTAACCATCCCCAGCTCCCTCAGTCACTCCAACAGCACTGGAAGCACAAACCTGCCCTCCCCAAGACAGCCAGCACAGTCCTTATCAGCAGAACCATGTCCTCTCCTTCCCATCTGCAGCAACACTGACTGCCCTTCATGCACCTCCTCTCCATACTCTGTCCTCTAGCCCAGAGTCATTGCTCATGGAGGAACCCTCCAAGCCAAATAAATAATAAAGATTCTACTCTATTGCTGCTGATCTCTACCTGGCAGCCAAGGATAAGTCAACACCAAGCTTTATTAGACCTTCCCCTTGTCCCCATTGCCCAGAGCCCAACAATGGTTCAAAACGCAAGACGGTTGACAGTCCTAAATGCCATGAAATGTGAGGTCCCAGGCCAGGGTGAGTGAGCATGCACAACAGTAACACTTGGCTGTTACTTTCAGAGATGAGGAAACTGAAGCACAGGAGGTCAAAGCAATGTGTCCACAGCAGACTAGAGTCAGAAACCACTTCTGCTAAGCAGCAGCCCAGTGCTGCCCCAGTTAGTGCTTTCCTATACCCCCATCTTCTTTAATCAACCTTTGTTGCCTTTTCCCAAGAAAAATGAATAGATTTTTTGAACATAAGATGCAATTTCTCCAGCAGATATGCCTCTCCTTTTCCTGGAGGCCTACTGACTGAAGCCATCAAGCTGTGCACTGAAGTGAGTGCAGCTGGGCATGAGGAAGAAGGACATCAGAAGCTCCTGGAGAATAGCATGGCCAGAGCATATCACATTGGATAACTCCTGGCCCATAACTTTTTCTTCTTGTTTGTTCGGTTGGTTTATTTTTTTTTTTTTGTTTTCTGGGCTCTCTCTTGGACTTTGTGGATGTTAATTTGACTTCTCTTTTCCCCTTCCACATTTTCCTTCTGTGTTGGTGGTTTCACTCCAGTCCCTAGAGGCTACAAGTGGGATCACTTATTTCCTTCCATCAGCAGCTGCCCCAGCCCACAGATGAGCTCCTCACAGATGCACAGCCACTCTGCTGGAGATGGTGCTGGGAATGGCCAGCTCATCTGTGCCTTAGAGACCTTCCAGACCCATTGCTCTCCAACTGTGCAGAGCTAGCATACATTCACTACTTGAAAGATAACATGGCTTACTTGGACTGACATGAATACACATGCTCAAGGGAGCACAGAGAGGGGTTGTAGCTTCAAAAGTGGCCCTGCTTTCACTGATAGATTGGACTAGAGAGCTCTGCAGATGCCTTCTAAGCTGAACTGTACTGCAACACTGAGATTTCCACCTTTTTGTTACACATGGATCCTTTCCAGCTCTCCTGGCTGCAGCCTGAGCGAGACTCAATCTCAAGCATTTGCTGCATAGGTAGGTGACAAGCAGCTCTCTTGCCCCATAGCTACACACATCACAGAGACAAGTTGCTGCAAGGGAAGTCTGTCCTGAAATAACTTCTCTCTTGCCACCACCATCACCTGTGTTTTCGCTTTCTCCCACGGCCAGCTGGAGTCAAGGTCCAGCTCTAGCAAAAGCCAGACTTGTCATTAATGATGCCTCAGAAAATAAAGCCAAAACTACTCTGTAGATCCCCAGCTGGCTTCTGATCAGAAGGCACTTGGTGGCAGCACATCAAATACACCCACGTGCAGCATAACTGTCTGGACAGACATCCCTCCCACCCTGTGATCCATTAGGAGTCGGAAAGTGGTGTTGGCTGCAGGTATCTTGTGGGATGGAAAGATTCTTGGAGACATAGAATGTGCCATTCTTCAGTCAGATACACCATCACACTTCCCACAGAATTGTTTCAAGACAAGCAGCCTGGCTACCAGCACAACAGAGCCTGAAACGCCAACCCCACCCCACTCCCCATCAACACTGATGTTAGCTCTACCTCTGGGTCTAAGGCTCATCTTTGGAACAACTGAACTTCTTCNGAGTCTCCCTCTCTGGAGATATCCAAAACCCACCTGGACACATTCCTGTGTGATCTGGTATAGGAGATCCTGCTCTGACAGGGGGGTTGGACTGGGTGAGCTTTTGAGGTCCCTTCCAGCCCCTGGCATTCTGTGATTCTATGATACTTGAAGCATTAGCTTCAGACATTCCCAAAGTCAGCCTAATATCATTTGTCCTCCTCAAGTGGCCTGAATATAAATATGCCTGTAATGTGTCTGCTGAAGTGGCTCCCACCTGGAAGGTGAAGCTTATCACAACATGTAGGACCAATAATCTATTCAGACATGATGCTCCTGGCTTCTTATGGAGCTACAGTCACGTAAGATTTGGCTCTTCATTTGGAAATGCATTAAAGAAATCTCCTAATCATGGAATCATAGAATGGTTTAGGTCAGAAGAGACCTCAAAGATCACCTAGTTCCAATCCCCTGCCATAGACAGGGACACCTCCCACTAGAACAGGTCACTCAAGGCCTCATCCAACCTGGCCTTGAACACCTCCAGGGAGGGCGCAGCCCCAACCTCCCTGGGCAACCTGTGCCAGTGTCTCACCACCTTCACTGCAAAGAACTTCTTCCTAACATCCAGTCTAAATCTCCCCTCTGCCAGTTTAAACCCGTTCCTCCTCATTCTGTCATTACAAGACCTTGTAAATAGTCCCTCCCCAGCTCTCCTGTAGGGCCCCTTCAGATTCTGGAAGTGGGGACAGAAGCATGGACATGGTTTTCCCCAGGGATGGCATCAAGTCCTTCCCCAAAAAAGAAGTGAGATGTGAAGTTTTAACAGACAACCACCCACTACTGCAGTAAAGGGAAGGCTAAGTCACTGGAATGCTTGTGGTTTCTGCACTCCTCTCTCCCAGCAGGAAGTATTTTAATTTTTAATTCAAATGCATGAACTATCCTCCAATGAAGAAAGGCAGCAGAGTGATTTTCACATGGTCCAGAGCCCCACTCCAAAGGCATCCAACCCCTTAATGTAGGACATACTCTCCAGATGTATTATTAATATGGCTATTATTAGTTCTTTTTGAAATCTTTTTGTACTCCTAGCCCAGGAAAGTAATTGAGCACTGGCTCCCTCAGGCCTGTTGGTGAATGGTGCCCATTTGGATTACCTAAATCCAGCAAGAAAGCTTTGATTTAATACTGCAGGCCTCAAGCTCCCAGCCGCCACTCTGCTGCCCTGGGATACAGTGTCATCGCCGCTCCCAGCTAGAGGGATCAGGGGCTTAACAGGATTTAGGGTGGAAAATCCAAGCTCAGCCTGAGGTGTCTGCAACACAGGACTTTGCAGAAGAAGAGGGAGAGAGGTAGGTTTCATTTTTCTCACCTCTCTCACCTGGGAAATGCATCACTTCATGCATCACCCATCACTTTATGGGTTTAAACTGGCGAGGGGAGATTTATACTGGATGTTAGGAGGAAGTTGTTTGCAGTGAGGGTGGTGAGGCACTGGCACAGGTTGCCCAGGGAGGTTGTGACTGCTCCCTCCTTGGAGGTGTTCAAGGCCAGGTTGGACGAGGCCTTGAGTGACCTGTTCTAGTGGGAGGTGTCCCTGCCTATGGCAGGGGGTTGGAACTAGATGATCCTTGAGGTCCCTTCCAACCTTACCATTCTGTGATTCTATGATTCTATGACTTCTCTTGCCCAGGTGTGGGAGAGAAAGTGGTAGTGTTATAGTGTCTAATATTAGTGTCATTATTATCCTAATTGTGTAATTATATGCTTAAATGATAATTATACCTTTAATAGCAATTATGTCAGTCTGCTTGCTAAAGAAACCAGGAACTGGGATGCAGCAATGGAGGAGATTGACAGTTGGACTCTATGATCTCAGAGGTCTTTTCCATCCAAAACAATCCTGTCATTCTGCATATGCCACAGTCCTGTCCCAAGAGGATGAGCCATGGAAAAGGAGGTAAAAGGGTGGAAAAGAAGGATGTGGTCACTCACCATTAGGACTGAATGCCTTAAAGGAGTAGCCCTACATGGATAGTGCCTTAAGAACTACTGAGACTCAACCCTGTAACTTGCTGAGTCATAGAATCATAGAATGGTAAATTTGGAAGGGACCTCAAGGATCATCTAATTCCAACCCCCTGCCATAGGCAGGGACACCTCCCACTAGTACAGCTCACTCAAGGCCTCATCCAACCTGGCCTTGAACCCCTCCAGGGAGGGAGCAGCCACAACCTCCCAGGGCAACCTCTGCCAGTGCCTCACCCCCCTCACTGCAAACAATTTCCTCCTAACATCCAGTCTAAATCTCCCCTCTGCCAGTTTAAACCCATTGCCCCTTGTCCTGTCATTGCAAGACCTTGTAAATAGTCCCTCCCCAGCCCTCCTGTAGGCCCCCTTCAGATACTGGAAGGCTACTATAAGAGTCATCTCCCCTAGAACTGCTGAGCTGCAGCACTGTGACTCAGCAAGTGCTGGTTTTGTCACCTTGTGAGTTGTAAGTTAGCAGGTTACAAAGAGTTATTCCTCTGAGCTCTGACCTCAGCCTTGCACACAGTGGCCCTGCCACTGTGCACATTAACCAGCACAGCTTCTGGGGTCCAGCGAGAACTGCAGGCTTACCAAGGTCAGGGGGAAGGAAAAATAATGTCAGAAAACAAAATGCACACAAGCATGAAGTAGTTTAGCTGCTGCCCTTCATGTTCCAGGCAGGAAAGAAGGAATTTGGAAAGAAGGAATTCAGAAGGAAGGAATTCAGAAGGAATTCAGAAGGAAGGAAGGAAGGAAGTTGGAAGGAAGGAATTTGGAAGGAATGGAGGAAGGAAGGGAGGAATTTGGAAGGAAGGAAGGAAGGATTAACCTTTCGTGCCCCACCCTTGGTTCATGAGAGCAACTGAAAGCATTCCATTTACATGGGACTAAACTGTAGAAAGGAGGTGCTCCTTTTACTGCTGAATGCTCACTATGTCCTAGAGAAGGAGCAAGGATTGCCCAGAGCACACCCAGCATTCATTTTTCCCTTAAGTGCTGGCTCCAGCACTCATCCAAAGGCAAAATCTAATGCTGTTGATCTGGCTGCACTTTTACAGTGCTGCAAATTCACAGGGGTGCTGTGTATTTAATGACCATGAAAGCCACACAAGTTCACAGGATTATTCCCAGGCAAGCCTCCCTTATAAAACAGACGTTCAGGATGTCAGGCATCCTTCCCAAAGACACAGAATAGAGGCTTGCGTGGTAGAGAGCTGAAGCTTTAAGACCTCTGCTGGCAACACTCAAAACTCAGTGACTGCACTGCATGGCAGAATTCTGTTCCCATTTGTGTTATTCAAAGCAGAGACTCAGTGTGCCTATGACAGGCACCAAAGCCAGGGCCAGGTTCTTCACAGAAGCAATCAGAGGAGTGTTCCGCCTAGACACAAGGGGGAACTTCTTTACTGGAAGGGTCCCAGAGCACTGGCACAGGCTCCCCAGAGAGGTTGTGGAGTCTCCTTCTCTGGAGACTTTCAAGGCCTGTCTGGATGTGTTCCTCTGTGACCTAAGATATGGTCCTGCTCTGGCAGGGGGGTTGGACTCGATGATCTCTTTGGGTCCCTTCCAACCCCTAACATCCTGTGATTTTGTGACCTGGAAAAAGAAGAGTCAGTATCCATGCACACCTAGCTAGATGCTTAAGGCACAGCATATTTCCTCAAAAAAGAAGCAATCATAGAATCATAGAATGGTAAGGTTGGAAGAGACCTCAAGGATCATCTAGTTCCAACCCCCTGCCATAGGCAGGGACACCTCCCACTAGTACAAGTCACTCAAGGCCTCATCCAACCTGGCCTTGAACAAATTGTTTTCAGTTTTGGTCATTTCTCTTTATTATTCTTATTGCTTGACATGAAGGCTAAACTGGGTCATGGCTCCATTGGTCTTGGTGCCATCCCATGCAGAGTAAGATTTGGATCCTGTGCTAATATGGCTTTGAAAGACTGAAGCCAGAGTTTGTCAGATTTTACATTTTGGGCTCCCCAGGGAGGCTGTGGAGTCTCCTTCTCTGGAGACTTTCAAGGCCCATTTGGATGTGTTCCTCTGTGACCTGAGATATGGTCCTGCTCTGGCAGGGGGGTTGGACTGGATGATCTCTTTGGGTCCCTCCCAACCCCTAACATCCTGTGATCCTGTGATTTTGAATTACACCAGTTAAAGACAGCATGAGTCATGGACTATATAGGCTTTGGGAGCAAATGTCTCAAGTCTGCACTCATTGTGAAACGTGCATCTAATCTGAATGGCCAGGGAGTTACTGTCATGTGTATTTAACATCAAAAAAAACCAAATGCAGAGAGCAGATACCTTCTTGAGAAAGCATATTTTAAATCAGCTTCAGTGCAGCACGCTGGATTTGCAGCTGAAATGCTGGGCCATAATTTCCTTCTCATCTTTCAGGGGACTGAGGAGAATGGGGCTATTTGGACTCTGTCATGCACTGCCTTGATCCCGGCCCTGCCTGCAGGGAATGGATGTAACAAACTCTTCTGTTTCAGCACTTGGGATCAGGAAGAATTTCCTCTCCCAGACACATGCACACAAGTGTCTAGATGTTATTTTTTGCTCTAGACTTTCTGCAGAAACACCAGAAGCTTGAAGAGTGGAGGAGGAGGGCTCGAGCAGCCAACATCAGTGCTGCAGGCTGGGTATAGAAAATGGATGCCTGACTGGTATCACAGTATCACAGTATCACAGTATAGCAAGGTTGGAAGAGGCCTCAAAGTATGTAGTGTTTCAGTGTTCAGATAGTGACCTCCCTTTACCCAACTCCTGCCAAATGATCTGGGATGGTGGGGAGTGGTCTGTTCGGGTTATCTAAGTGCTTCTGATTCTGCGCAGGCTTCCGCTGTTGTGGGAACCATCACCGTGATGTCTACCAGCAGCCTACAGCTTAGGCTCTGTAAAGCAGACACATCTTTAGGTCTAAAAGGGAATCACAGAAATAAGCCAGTCCTTCACAGATACATGCCTAAGCTCCCTTGAAAAATCTGCCACAGTGGAAGCTCAATATCATCCCCAATCTGTTCATTCTCTCCTGCTAGAAAAGGTCTCACAAAGGTCAAATCTGGCTCTCCTTGGCTGCACCTAAAGCTTAGTACTCCAAGTCCAATACAAATGGCAACAATTTCTCTTCTGTCTTCCTTTTTTTTCCTTTCTTTTTTTTTTTCTTTTTTCCTTTCTTTTTTCCTTTTTTCTTTCTTTTTTTCCCTTTTTTTCCCCTTTCTTTTCCTTTCTTTTTTCCTTTCTTTTTTCCCTTTCTTTTCTTTTTTTTACCTTTTTTTCTTAATTTTCCTTTTTCTTTTTTTTCTTTCTTTTTTTCCCTTTCTTATTTTTTGCCCCTTTCTTTTTTTTCCTCTTTTTTCCTTTTTTTTTTTTTTTTTCCCCTTTCTTTTCCTTTTTTCCTTTCTTTTTTTCCCTTTTTTTCCCCTTTCTTTTCCTTTTTTCCTTTCTTTTTTTCCCTTTTTTTCCCCTTTCTTTTCCTTTTTTCCTTTCTTTTTTTCCCTTTTTTTCCCCTTTCTTTTCCTTTTTTCCTTTCTTTTTTTCCCTTTTTTTCCCCTTTCTTTTCCTTTTTTCCTTTCTTTTTTTCCCTTTTTTTCCCCTTTCTTTTCCTTTTTTCCTTTCTTTTTTTCCCTTTTTTTCCCCTTTCTTTTCCTTTTTTCCTTTCTTTTTTTCCCTTTTTTTCCCCTTTCTTTTCCTTTTTTCCTTTCTTTTTTTCCCTTTTTTTCCCCTTTCTTTTCCTTTTTTCCTTTCTTTTTTTCCCTTTTTTTTCTTTTTTTTCCCCCTTTCTTTATTTTTATCCCTTTCTTTTTTTACCTTTTTCTTTTTTTCCCCCTTTCTTTTTATTTTTTTTTTCCTTTGGGTTTTTTTGTTTGTTTGGTTGGTTGGTTGGTTGGTTGGTTTTGTTTTGTTTTGTTTCCCAGGAACTTCCACATTTGAAAACAGATCTACTCAGAGCTTCATCTGGGTAAAACACTCCTAGAATTGCTGTCTGTCTTCTACCTGCTCTGTGCTTCTCTCCTCAGCTCAGGGTATGAATTGGGAGGCTTGGAGCAGCTGATCTGCACGCCACATCTGCATGTCTCCAGCTCTCCTCATGGTATGTTGCTCCTGACCTGAAGCACTTCTTGGTTATCCCAAACTCCCACCTCTTGATACGCTTTGCTCCTTGGCCAGACCTGTGCTGCAGTATTACAGGAATAGTGTGATGAGCTGCCAAGAGCAGTAACATGGGACTCATAAACTTTCCCTCTCAGCCAGGAATAATACCCCAGGACTAGGAGTCCACTTGAATTGCAGACAGGAGGAGGGAAGGAATGGGGAATCTATTTGCTTGTGTTGCTGTTTAAATAAAACCGTGTTCTCCCAGCTATAGCCACGCACTGCTTGGCAGGCAGGGGAATATTAACTGACTTTGTTGGAAAAGCTGACAGCACGACCCTGCAAGACATTCCTGAGCACACAATGTGTGCAAGACAGGGATCTGGAAATGTACATGTGTCTTGGTGTCTGTATGTGAAGAGATGCCCTTTGGGAACTTGTGTGAAGACACAAGCACAGCTTTGGATTCCCTCCCATTTCCTCTGGAGAACAGCTCAAGGTGAAAGGGGGTGGCTTAGCAGCATCCAGAGAGCAAAGAGGTTCATGCCTCTTTTCCAGCCTGATGATATTTTCATTTTGCCTTCCCTGTTTGTGTTCACTTCTCTCCTTTGCCTGTCTCACTCTCCAGGATGGAGTATTTCGTAGGCTCTGTTCCAGCTGGAACGATGTTCATCTCAGATGTGTGGTTTCTCCACCAGGCAGAAGCCAGGTCCAAGAGGACTTAGGGCTTTCCTCTAAGCCATTACCAAAGTGTTAATTTTACCACCCAGAAACCCCTAGATCCACTTTTTGCTGCTGGATACTCATTAGGCCTGTAACCCTGTCTCTGAGGGGAAGCAATGGCTTCACACCAGCACACCAGCTGGTTGCCCCATTAAGTTCAGGTTCCCTGTGTTCCCTCCTCAGAGGAGAAGGTGGAGGGCATCAGCATCTTGCTCAGGGAGTTTAATTTATCAACAATTCATGGTGATCATGAGGGAATCTTTAGGATCATTACTACGCCACAGAAGGAGGCTTGTGGAAAGAGGGAACTGTATAAATGCATACAAGTAAACATATACACACTCAAACTCCAAATCTCAGGTGTCCTAGAGTCTTGGCAATCCTTTAAAAAGATTTATATCATCCATAAAATTCCCTGCAAATTCATGTTCTTGTAAAGTTGTAATATAGACTGTCGAGTCCTTCTGACATGATTAAGGGTAGGAAATCTGCCAATGTCATCCAAAAGCAGTTATTAGAGGCAGGCAGAACCTTGTGAGTCCATCTGGGACTGAGCTGGGACAGAGAGGAAGCTGATGGTGTGGCTGATGGTGCAATGATGCCACTCCTGGTGATGGCACAACACAAAGCTGGGAGAAGAAAAGGTATGCTCCCTTCCTTGCAGTAAACCAAGAAAATCACACTAGGCTGCCTCTAAAGAAAGTACTGGTGTAACAAATTTCAGTAGTTCTCAATAGAGATCTCAATTTACTGAGCAAAACACCATTGACCTTTATATTAGCTGAGGCAACTGAGGCAGAAATGTGCACAAAGCTCCACAAAAGACAACAGAAGGAAGAGGGAATCCTTACTTTTGGGCTTCATGGTCCAGGAAATCTGTGCACTGAGAAACACTCTGGATTATTCATCAGTCACCCATGCAAACCCCCCTGGGCTGCTCTCATTAAAATGCCTCTCTTTTGGTTTGGGGTTTGGTGGTTTGGGGTGGGTTTTCTTAGGGGTTAGTTTTGTTTGCTTTTTGTTGGGGTTTTTTTGTGAGACCAAAAGCTGAGCTTGGCTCTCTTGCCTATGACTGGGGTAAGGCAGTTGGGGTTTTACTTCTGCCTGTGTTACACATTTCTCATGTGACCTACTCTTACTAGAACTGCCATCACAGCCAAGAATGAAAAATAAGCAGTGGCAGTCAAGTAGGCTTAGTTTCATGAGGGAGGGAAACAACATGGTAAGTAGTGGAAAAGCCTCAACAAGACCTGCTCTTGATCATAGCAGGATTTGGCCTAGAAGAGTTGGTATCCTACTTCCAGCAGCTGCAGCTTCCAGATGCTACAGGAGAAGGTGTCAAAGCCTCAATCTGCTGTGAGTAGTGTGATTTCTTCCTGACCTCAACCATTGTAAGCTTGTGCCTGAAGCACGGGAACTGATGGCCCATGTGATTTTATTTTCACAAGCGTTAACTGCAGATGGTATTTGGCTTGCTAAAAAATAATAGACCACAATATGAGAGATGTGTTGAAAGCCAAAGGTTACTATGGCTAAAATGTGTCAAATTCAATTACCTGGTACAGAAAGAACTATTGCTAGAGGAAGAAAAGGTGAGTCACTTATGGAAGCCATGGGTAGAGGTTTTCCGCTCTCCCTCCATTCTTTCCTTTTGGGTTTCACTGCTTTCAGGTGGTATAATTTGACTAGCAGCTGCTGGGAAAGCCAACCTGGGCAGTCAGCAGACAAACCATCACACTCACATTCATTTGCTTCTCTCTTCTCTCTTGGAACCTCAGATGGGTGCTCTGAGACAGAAGGTCAGCAGACAAACCATCACACTCATTTGCTTCTCTCTTCTCTTGGAACCTCAGATGGGTGCTCTGAGACACACAGTCAGCAGACAAACCATCACACTCACACTCATTTGCTTCTCTCTTCTCTTGGAACCTCAGATGGGTGCTCTGAGACACAGCAACTCAGCAGACAAACCATCACACTCACATTCACTTGCTTCTCTTTTCTCTCTTGGAACCTCAGATGGGTGCTCTGAGACACACAGTCAGCAGACAAACCATCACATTCACACACACTTGCTTCTCTTTTCTCTCTTGGAACCTCACATGGGTGCTCTGAGACAGAAAGTCAGTAGACAAACCATCACACTCACACACACTTGCTTCTCTCTTCTCTCTTGGAACCTCACATGGGTGCTCTGAGACAGAAAGTCAGTAGACAAACCATCACACTCACACACACTTGCTTCTCTCTTCTCTCTTGGAACCTCACATGGGTGCTCTGAGACAGAAAGTCAGTAGACAAACCATCACACTCCCACTCATTTGCTTCTCTCTTCTCTTGGAAGCTCAGATGGGTGCTCTGAGACACACAGTCAGCAGACAAACCATCACACACACAGGCTACCCATTGCCCCCAAAGTAGTTCTCATGGTGATTAATCTTAAAAGAGGAAAAATGGAATGTTCCAGGAACTGACCAAGGAAATGAAGCAATTAAAGGGGGACAAAAACCTCAGATAGGAAAACACACCATGCAAACTTCAGAGGATTATGCAGTGCACTATCTAAGCCAAATTCAGTCTGGGCTGGTTCACTGCCATCAAGGATTTGTATGGCCCAGTAACAGTGCCTGTAATCAATCCATCTCACCATAAAATTCTCCTCAAATGCTTTAAAGTACCTTGTGTCATTCTCTTTGAGTGCCCTTATCTGTCACTTCATCATTTCCTTTGATTATGGGGGAATAGGGTTCCCCTTCAAATCCATTAGGCATGTGGTGAGGGTGCCTGGGCTGCGGCTGCGCTCTGGCACTTTTGTGTGTATTGGCTGAGGAGGAGGCACTGCAGTAGTTCTGTTTCTTCAGCTACATGAACCATATCCAGAATCAAATGCTCCATCAGAACCCCAAATTCACTTCGAACCATTAGGAAATTTCTTTCCTGTTAGTGGTGGCCTCGTTTCAACCTGAAAAGCAGATTTTTGATTGGAACAAAGACGGCACTTATGCAACTTCAGTGTGTGGGGAGCATTCCTCACCAAATACCAGCACTCTTCCCCCCCCACACTTTGTTTTAGTTTCAAATGTGTCTTTCTCCTGCCTTCCCACTTCATACAGGAGAGACTCACAAGGTTTGCAGAGATGCAGTATGCTGGAAACCACTGGAGCCCTCCTGGTTACAGAACAACAATGACAATAAAAATAAAATCTAATAACATAAATTCTGGAATGGATGTGGCTAACCAGACGTTGAAACCTGAGGTTGTGCTTGACTGAGTTGTGATAGAAAAAAAAAAAGACCCCCAGCTACTGAGCTCACTAAACAGCTCCGTATCCACTCTGCCTTTCTCCAGCACCCTTGTCCCACATTCACATTCACAAAGAGTAGAGGCAGCTCATTAGCCTGGGGGCTGTTTGTTTTCACTGAAGTTTTCTTTTGCTTGTAAAGCCCTAGCCCACAGTGTTTAGAGGTTCTCTGCAGTGTTGTGGTTACTCCTGTCACAAGCATCTGTGGACAGAGTCCTCTTTTAAGATTAATCACAGCTTTGCAGCCTGCATGCTCACACATGGACACACAGATTGTTAGCATCCTCCCATCCTGGACATAGAAGATGCCTGTATACCCCAGCTCCAGA
This sequence comes from Ramphastos sulfuratus, assembly GCA_013399055.1. Classification (NCBI taxonomy): domain Eukaryota; kingdom Metazoa; phylum Chordata; class Aves; order Piciformes; family Ramphastidae; genus Ramphastos; species Ramphastos sulfuratus. The sequence continues at coordinate 37,540 of WBNM01009587.1, read as the reverse complement.
TGATAATCACACACCACTGGCTTCAAGATGAAAGCAAAGTCTGTCTGAAGGTCTAAAGGATGCACTGCACTGTTCAAATCTCAAAAGGGCCACCTTCACTTGCTCTCTACCTGGAGGGATAAATCCTCTGCTATGCACCCAGCCAAGTTCCAAATGAAATCCTTTGTCTTGTGGTGCAGCAACTCCTTGACTCAAGTTAAATTGCAAATAAAGTGTAATTATGGGTAGCTCAAAGCACTTGTATGTCAGGATAAGAAAGTCACTTGATTTCCAGGGTAAAGTCTCAGCTTAGAGAGGTGCTGAACATTCTCCCTTTACTCTGTTCTCATCAGACCCCACCTGGAGTCCTGTGTACAGTTCTGAAGCCCCCAGCACAGGAAGGACATGGAACTGTTGGAGCGGGTCCAGAGAAGGCCACCAAGATGCTCAGAGGGCTGCAGTAGTTCTGCTATAAAGACAGGCTGAGAGAGTTGGGGCTCTGCAGCCTGCAGAAGAGAAGG
>WBNM01009587.1:0-31848 GCA_013399055.1 Ramphastos sulfuratus | reverse complement strand
ACTGATTCCTCTGTCCATGGCACTGACAAAGATGTTAATCAGCACTGGTCCAAAATAATAATAATAATAATAATAATAATAATAATAATAATAATAATGATGATGATGATGATGATGATGATGATGATGATGATGATAATGATAATAACAACAACAACAACAACTGTAGCATCATTTTTACAAACATTTTAGTTGTGTTTTTGGTTTTTTGTTTTAACCCCCTCCCTCCCTGTACAAAATGCCTACATCAGCAAAGAAAGTTAACATCAAGGAGTAAACCAAGGAAGGCCAAACAAACTCTGCAGTAATTTTCTTCTGACATTTATGCTTTAATAGATTCCAGAGCCTCGTAATTTCTAGGCAGCCTGAAATGGCCACTTGACAGATTTTCACCCTGATGAAAAAGTCATATACTTCAGAGAAAAAATGCAAAATAAAAACAAACAACCTTCCCCACACACGAGAGTGCCCCCAGAGCATGCAAAATAAAGACTGAATGCACCAAATCCAATTCGCAACCACCAACAGCTCTCCCCAGGCTACAGGGTTGGTAGGTAAAGAGGAAAATATGGGCAGGAACTTGGATCCTCTACTTTTAATAGCACAAATTCCCTGACTCCCTGTGTCTCAGAGGTAGGGGGTTGTGTAGTGCTGCCCATACACCATATCCAGACATGTACCAGTGCAAAGACATCACCTGGATCACACTGGACCCAAAGCAATGAGGCACTCCAGTATACAGGTAGCATCAAGGGCAGGTGGTGCCTGCAGACTGCATGGATGCACTTGAGATTGGGCAGAGACTTCAGTGCTTCATGGGTGNTAACCCTAACCCTAACCCTAATACACTCAGGCACTCAGCTATGCTGCCTTGCTACCAGACAGTAAAACCTCCTATCTATCTAAATTGGCACTAAACAGTTTCTGACTGGAGAGGTGTTGAGCACCAGAGACTGGAAGCAGAGACTTCCAAAGTCTCAGGGTTTCAGGTCAAAACTCAGCTTCCTTCTCCACAAGGCAGGATTGTCTCTACAGAAACTAGAAATGGTGCCAACCCTCTCAAGACAGCTTCAGTCTGGATCCACATCCATTTCTGTCACAGGGAACTGCTGACAGCCTGCTTGGTGACTTCAGTGAGTTCTTAACGAGAATAAACCTCCCTGTTTTGGCCTTCTCTCCCTCTTCCTTACTCCACACTCCCCAAGGAGAGTGGCACAGAGAAAAGCAAGGGCACAACTAAGCACCTCAGCACCAGCTGGTACTTGTGCCTATGAAACACTTGGCTAAGTAGTGGGGCAGAGTGCCAGTCTGTCAAATGACTGGCAATGATTTCTTTGGATCTGAGGGAGGCATTTTGCATTAATCTTGGCTGTGCCACATCTGCACTCTGGATTAAGAGAGGCTTTTATTTTTCAGAGCTGTCAATCTGATATTTTTTCCATGCCCAATAAATTCAGTTTTTTCTATAAACAAAAACATAACAAAGAAGGAAGATGACAAAGTACAAGGCGATTTAGTCATGAATTTTCTGGCTCCCTTTTCTTTCTTAGTGAGGGATCAAGACACACTGCTACAGCTTCATTCAGCAAGGTCTTATGGAAATCTCATTTTGATACTAAAATGATATTTCCAAATGTATGTTTTGCTCATTGAAGAATTCTCTCTCATTTATCTCTCCTATTGGACAGAAAAGGGACAATAAATTATTCCAGCCCAGAAAGCAAATAGCCAGTGACAAAAAAATAAAAGGGAGCAGATTGCCACTTACTTTTCACTTACCTGCCTAAACATTTCAAAATATCTTCTTATTAGGCAAAATATGTCTGGCTCAGCTTTGGATGGGGGCCTCTTGTGGCTGCATCTTTGTGGCAACAGTAATGAGAGATGGCAGCCAGAACTGCTCAGCCTCAAACCTTCCTTCTTTTCTCATAATTTCACTGAAGAGGTGTGGGTTTCTCCTACCACAAGACCTGACTACAGGCTTAGGTGACCCCCTCTGTTTTTCAAGTGTTAGTTAAAGCTGGAGTTGTCTTTCCTTCGGATGAAGCTGGTAGCCAAGGACTCAAATAAAAAAATCCAGGAAGTACTTCAAAACTGCATTACAAATAAACCTGGCATAAGCAAGGCCAACTACAGGCGATAAAAGCTTTTTTGTGGCTGTCAGCCAGGCAAATAGACTTGCAGGAGGTAGTGCAAGCACCACAAAAAGCATCCCCCTACTTTTTCTTCTGAAAAGAGGGGTTTTTTTTTCTGCAAGCACAGAGAATACTCTTCATGTCAGTGCACTGGCTGACATACCCTTTGAGGAGCTATGATGTGATTTGGCAGCCTAGATGAAAAAAGACACTAGCAGAAGGGAAATCAGGACAAGGGATTTGTAATGCAGACTGGCAATTTCCAGAGACTCAACTTTTAATGACATAATTTTAAGGAAATTCCACACTGGATATCATAAGATCACAGAAATGCTGGTTGGAAGCAATCTCTCAAAACCTTCAGTCCAAGCTTCCACTCATAGCAAGACTACTGCTGACAGCAGGTCAGGTCAGCCAATGCTTTGTCTAGCCAAGTCTTGAAAGCCTCCAAGGACAGAGATACCATGACAGCTTGGGTAACCAGGAGTGCTTCCAGGGCTACTCCACCCTCCTCGTGAAAACATTTTTCCTTTTGTCTAATTTAAACCTCCCAAGCTGCAGTTTGTTATTGCTCACTACTCACTGTTTCATCACGTGGAATTCCTTAGAGTTTGGCACTGCCATCTTTGCAGCTGCCCTTCAAATAGCTGTAGAAGGCTATTCAATTACCCCTGCACCAATTTTTCACCAGCCTGCACCTCTCACCTCTTTCCAAAAAACATATTTAAGGGTCTTGCATATCCTGGCTGCAAATGAAGATGGCTCTGAGCAGCACCCCAGTGCAGCGGTTGATTGGAGGCTTGGTATGGCCACATTGATTCTCTCTTCAAACTCCCTTTCAACCTTGTGAATTTCATGCCACAGGTACCCACCTACAGCAATGGGCTCTACTGCTTAATGAATGATATTTTACATCCAAAAGGTAATTTTCTTCATTATTTTTTATTCCAGTCTTGCTTTCCCTGAACACCTCTAGGGCTTGGAGCAAGGAGACTGAGCAGACCTTTACCAACCCTCACTCTGGCACACCTATTTCACCGTATTTCATCATGGTTTCCTTTGCTCATCTAAGATAAGTATCAGTAAAATAAACATTTATTTAAGGCAAAGATCTAAAACACTTTGACCTTTCAGTTTGGGGGCTGGTTTGGTTTGGTTTTAATTTGCTGCATCCTTTTGCTATTATGCAAGAACAGCAGATTCATGATCACAGAGGGAATGGGTTACCCCCCAAAAGATGGGCAAACTCAGCACTGACTCAGTGGCAGAAATCCCACCTTGCAAACCTCACTAGTCTCTCCTCTGGCACCGGATTCCTCCTGGCAATCCTCCATGCAGAGACTGAGCATGCCTGAGCTTGATTAGCTGGTGAGATAAGGCAAGCACACAGCCCAAGTGGTGATGGCTCTAGGCCAGGGAGAAGTCACACATTCTGGCAAAGCCAACTCAAGTGATTTCAAGAGAAATGAAAGAGTGGCAGAATGTGTTACTCCTTAAGACTAACACCAGTAAGTGTCTATTGAAAGCACAAATCCAGGTTTCTCCTTAAAGCTGCATAATGATTTCAGGTAATAATTTTACTTAGGACTGAATCCTCAATTCCTGACTTGCACATGCAGAGCAGCAAACAAGGAAAAAGGAGGGCAGAGTCCTGGTCTAGGCTCTCCAACTATCAGCAACCTTTTTTTCTCCTAATACTAAATCTTTATTTATAAGTCTCCATGCCTTTTAAGGGACATCTCTTACCATGTACATATATTGTACCCTCTACACTGAGCCCTGATCTCACTCGGAATCTGATACTGCTGCTAATCAAAGTCATTCTCAGCATGGCAGTGTTTTCACCCTATTTGCAAATGCAGAAGGTCCACATCCTGTCCTTCTTATTCATTTGGGACTAATTGCCTTTTGGATGGAAAGAGAAAGTACTGCATTTGGTTTTGTTTGTTTGGTTGGGGTTTTTTTTTCTTTTATGCTTGTGATAATTCAAATTAAAGTTCTGAGCTTGATTCTCTACAATATTCTCAATGATCTTCAAGTGCCAAGTAATGAATCTCCCCCATGGACTAAGAATATCCTAAGATAGCTGCACAGGGATGAGCAGAGGTGGGACTGACTTTGTCTGATTTCAGGTCTCCGATAGCTAGCTGCTTCGTCTCTCCAGTTTGGGTCCTTCCATCACACTAAGCCAAGAGATGGGAACACCCACACAAAGAGGGATGTCAGTCTGAGACAGCTGAGCTGAGCTGCCCTTCCAATGTGTCCTTGTTGCCCTCTGATAACAAAGTGAGCCTAAATGATGAGCTACCAAACGCTGAGACTGTTAACACGGGATGAGATGAATACCACCAAGTCTGTCTGATTCAAAGCTTAACAAAATAAATGAGGAAATTCCTGACGAATGCCAGGAATCAGGTTCCACCCTACTCTATTAACTAGTATATGAAACTGTCTCTGGGTCTATTCCAAGCCCACTGGAGTCAACAGTGTCTCACTAAGCAATGTTAACAGGCACTGGATGAGAGCTTTGCTGGCATATCAATAGCGCAATATAGCAGTAGCGCAATATCTGCTACATTAAACACGTCTGGGTTTGTTTGTTCCAAGTTCAGGATACAGCAAGCAAAATAACTTTACCCTTCAGAAAATGAACCCAAAGTCCCATAGCCTGAGCAGGGTCTGGCTCTTTTTCTTCTTCTTTTTACCAAATAACCGCTACCAGTGCTGTGGAATGGAATTTATTTGGAAGACAATTGCTCAAAATCAAATTAATTATTCCTACTCTCTTTACTCAGCAATGCATATGCTTAAAAGTGATTCCAAGAAGTTTGGATTTCACTAATGATGGGGAGCCACTGGGAAGTGAGGACTTTTTTCTGCTATATTGTTACACAGCAAATGTGATTTATTCCTGGACCATCGTTTCTTTTCTTAATGTGAGAGTATGCTTCTTGGGCAGGCATCTTTCTCTTTTCACCAGCAGATAATGAAGAAAAAGACACTGTGTCTAATGTGATGTAGGACTGTTTGATTTCAACAGTAGCCTCTTCTCCCAGTTCTACATTCAGAAAATACTTCTTGGGAAAATGACAGTAGCTAAGTGGCAGAAGCTGATCTGGAGATGAGATGATTGCTCCTCCTATTGTTTAAATGCATATACTATTGCCTTTGTTACACTGCTTTCCCTGTCCCCCTGTTTATCTTAGACATGGTAATCCAGAAGCAAATGAGCTCTCATAACTAAAGCAATTATGGGCTGTCATCTCAGCTACCATAGCAGGCTGCAAGCATGCTCTTAGCACAACTGGGAAGCAGGCTACGTTGGTTCAAAGCAGTTTCTGGTATCTCTCTGCTGGTAATGTGGAGACCACAGCTCAGCATATTGGTGGCTAGTGAGTCCCTTTTAACTGCTATACATGAGCTGCTGGGCTTCTTTGAGGCCTTGAGTAACCTGTACTAGTGGGAGGTGTCCCTGCCTATGGCAGGGGGTTGGAACCAGATGATCCTTGAGGTCTCCTTCCAACCTTACCATTCTATGATTCTATGATTCTATGATTCCTAAGCAGCAGGCTTCAGCACCCCTTCCAGTGTATCATACTGCTTTGTGTGGCACAATCTACCTGCCAAGACTTTCACGACTCAGNTTCTTTCACAGCCTATAATACAATTTTATCCATTAAAATATTCCAATTAGCCTCCATCCAGCACACTCAGCTTTCCAACAGTCAAATGAACCTGTCAAGTACAGCAACATAAACCTGCTGTGATCTTCCCAGTCACCAGGAACTAGGAGAGTTTGGAAGCCAGGGACAGGCAACCAACAACTGTGAGTTTTTACAGCGCCAGTCACCCACACACACTCTTCCTCTCTGTATCCAGCAGCAAAGAAAACTGCCACCTCTCCCACACAGAGGGACGTGGGGGGATTAATTGCTGTTACTTGTTGATCAAAGGCTCTCAGTGAGACTGACTCGGTGCCGAGTGAAGTCAATGGGAAGCTCTCCCATAGACTTCAGTGTGCTGGGGATGAGACACTGTATTCATAGACTATTATTATTATAACTGCTTTATATGAATGCCATCTGTGCTAAAACAATACAACCGAGAAGAGTACATGAAAAAAAATAAATTTTAATTAGGTCTTTTTGAAGTAACTTGTCACAAATTTCTGGTAATCTGAAAAACTGATGGTGCAGATGTCCTTTCTTTCCCTTGTGTCAGTCTACTCCATACAGCATTTGGGGTGCAACTCAACTGAAGTTACTGCATTATTCACTGTACCTCTCCAAAAATGTAATTTTTAAAGGTTTTTTTTCTTGCTTTAATTCCCTGATCTCTCAGTGCTATTTCCCCCGCCCCGGGACTCACTGTAATAATTTAATAAAGACAGCAAAGAAGCCAGATGTTGCTGTTGTAAAGACAAGCTCAGTACCTGTAAGTCATGGAGGNCACACAGGACTCCAGATGGGTCTGACAAGAGCAGAGTAAAGGGGCAGAATCCCCTCCCCTGCCCTGCTGGGGCACATGAAGTGCCTATTTTTTAAAACATCCCAGAGTTGTGCATTCAATTTTCATTTTGAAATCTGCCAGAGCTCTTCAAACATTTTGTTACTTTTCAACATCATAACGTTCCTATCAAAGCAGGAACTCATCAAACCCATTCAGTAACAAAGCTACTAATCCCAACCTTTTCTTCCAAGACATTTTTTTTTTCTCCCCATGTAATTTCATAGCATCAGGATGTCCTGCCACAGTTTAAGAAAGCAAGCCAAAAATTCCATGGGATATAGCTTTTTTTTCTAAGTATGCTTTACCTTGGCTTGCCAGTTACAGAAAGATCAATTGATTTCTAGCCATTGAAAAAGAAAATAAAATAATAATAACATAATAATAATAAAAAAAGAAACCAGAACCAACACATAATTCTAAAACCAGTCACCTTTTCGGGATTTGTAAGAACTCTGCCAGACCAGCACAGTCATAGAATAGCAAAAACACATGGAACTTTAGCATAATAAAGATGAATAAATAGCAGCTTCATGACAGATATAGTTGAGTGGCTTGAACCTTTTCTTGTGTTGCTGGCCAAGCAGCAGATACTAAGAATATTTTGCTTTCTGCGCTGCTCTGAATGTGTATCAACCACCTAAAGAATCCAGTTGCTGCTTCCAAATCAGGTCATGTTTCTTCAGGCAAATATCACTTAGATATAAAATCCTTACATAGAAGATGAAATTTAATCAAGACAGAAAATCTTCACAGTATTTAACTTCATGCACCTGTGGATTGTGCACGCACAAGTCAACCTCATGCTGACTGCTGCCCAAGAAGACATCACCAGCTCCAGTTTGCTGTCATTAAAATCAAATCTGATCCTACACAACCACCCTCACCAAATTCCTGAACAGCCTTCATCAAGAAGACACCAGTCAGTTATTCAACCTACAGACATCAGTTCCACCACCACCCTTTGGGGAGGCATTCTGGGTCCTTTCAGTGAGTATAATTCTCCTGCTCATCCCTCAGGATCAGCCTGGGTGGGTGTCCTCATCTAGAGGATTTTTCTGCAGGTCTTCACATCCAGCTCTAGACCAAAGTCTTGCACATTTTCCCAGCAAAGTGTCTATAACACTTGGCCTTCCCTTCCATCCGGAGACTTACAACCCTGCCTCTCTTTACCTGTTTGAGTCTTCCTGTCACTTTTTTGTCATGAAGCTGAGATATGAACCCTGGAGGTGTTCAAGGCCAGGCTGGAGGAGGCCTTGAGTAACCTGTACTAGTGGGAGGTGTCTCTGCCTATGGCAGGGGGTTGGAACTAGATGATCCTTGAGGTCCCTTCCAACCTTACCATTCTATGATTCTATGATATTATCTGGGGCTTGTATCCATTCAGGCTGTTGCTAAAACCCCATCATTTTGATGATCTCACACATACCTCTATTTTGGTCTCTTCTCCTCTTCGGTTACTGAACCAAAGCTTCCTCACTCCTTCAAGGACAATCTATTTCTACTCATAATCCCTCCTTTGGTATCAAAGGGTTAATTTACATCTCCAGTTCTTTCCTGATGACCTTGTCAACTCTGGCTACGTTTTCAACAAACTTCACAGCCTCTCCTGTTTTCTCCAACACCTCATTGCCTTTGGTAACTGTCTTAAAACTCTCCCTCTCCTAACATAAAACTGGAAAGAGGTTTGGATGTCAGGACACCAAGAGCACTACAGTGGCAAAGTCCACTCTCTGCATGCCCTCAACATCTGAGCAGATGCTCAGCTGGAAGACCTTTGGGGTGATGCCTCTCTCTTATTTCATTTCTTGTCCAGATTAGACAAGCCCTTGAGTGACCTGTACTAGTGGGAGGTGTCCCTCTAGAGGGGGGTTGGAACTAGATGATCTTTGAGGTCCCTTCCAACCCTACCGTTCTATCTATGATTCTATGATTCATTCACAAATGCTTCTGTGCATTCATGATGGATGCTGCTGCATTACAAATCTCAATTTACAATTCATTCTTCTGCTATTCATCACACTTCTCCTGTCACTCCTGTAACTTTTGAGTCAACATCAGATGATTCAAGCTAACTAATCACAAATTAATAAATAATGAGAAGTTTATGCTAGCAGTCCATAAATTAACCTGTGGCATGGCCTGCATTCCCATAAATTGCCCACTGCACAGTTAGGAGGAGAATTAATGTCGTTATGAAACAGTATTTTTTTTGTAATTAATAATTTGACCAGTTTAAGACAACAGTTAGATCTGGCCATTTATTACTTCAAATGCACTCATTTAGAAAAGCAGACATCCAAAACCACTTTGTAACTTGCAGTATGGCAGCAAGGAGTTAGTGGTTATCCATCCAAACAAAACAATTCCTTGTAGAAAAAAGAGGGAGTTTATTAGAAAGGAGAACTTGGAGAGCTCTTAGGCATTGATATCATGTATTAGTTTCATATTTCCTAAATATACAAAGTGAAAAAGCATGATTATATACCAAAAGACATCAGACCTATGCAGTAAACTTCAGAAAGTGAGGTATCTGGTTTTTAAAGACACAGTCCGGATATTTGAGGATTTTAGTAACTTGAGCTGTCAACTCTAATGCTTGATAATGGACAAGGCAAGTTTCACAGGACCAGTGCCTGCCTCTACGTTTCAATATATTCTTTAATTCTTTTTCTTTTTCTTTTTTTTGGTTTTGTTTGATGTACCACATATTGTAATGCTGTTAAGTGGCTTTGAACAATAAAAGAAGAATGCTTACTGCCTGCCTGGGAAGCCTGCTATTGTGTCTTCAAAAGGAAAAACACAAAGCATGGAGCAAAAAGCTGTAAGACAATACTAGCAGAGAGAGATAAAGGCCTGGTATTTTAACTTGCTTGGCTGTGAGGGGTGACTGAATACAGCAAGATGAAAGCAAGAGGGGACCAGCTAGAAAGAAATACTGAAATGACAGTAGAGTGAGAATGAACGAGACAGAACAGAAATAGCTTTTCTAGACTTGATCTGAGGCATGGGTGCATAAGATAATGTGGTACTTTGAGGGATCCTAGGTCCCCCTTAAACAAAACCATAGGGACAGAGGTCCATCCCAGGCCCCAAACTGGAACAGATAAATATGCAAAAAAGAATGCAATTTTTCTACCAAGCAGAAATAGCAAAAATAATATTAAACTATCAACATTCCATCCCTGGAGGTGTTAAAAAAAAACTGGAGGAGGCACTTAGTGCCATGGTCTAGTTGATTGGATAGGGCTGAGTGATAGGTTAGACTGGATGGTCTTGGAGGTCTCTTCCAACCTGATTCTAATAATTCTATTATTCTATGAGTCTACGAGTCTATGAGTCTATGATTCTATGAGTCTGTGATTCTAAGATTCTATGATTCTACAATTCTATGATTCTGCATCTTGTTGCATTTTATAAGAACAGGTCTTAACGATTTTAAGGAACCAAGGTAAATATTTGTGGAGGGGAAAAAAAAAAAAGTTTGCTTAATCATTTCTAGGAATTTCTAAATTTTGAAGTAACTCTGATAGGAAGGTAGGAAAAAGGCCATTCAGCAACTCTGCCCTATCAGCTCTTCAAGGAATCATCCTCCTGTGTTCCCAGATTGTCATAAAACACAATGAGAAACTACCTCCTGAATTTCTGAATGGATCTGGATGGAAGCGTGAAGAGTGGGCTGCACTAGTGGGAATACACACTTAGAATCCTGAGAGTGTTCACATTTTAATCACTAACCCAAGCTTTCCCTTCAAACGTTAGCTGGGAGCTTGTCCTGTTTATGTGCTGGCTTTAGTGAAACACCACATAGGACAAAGCAACACTCATGGGCAAGGAGGGTGGACAAACCTTGCTCAGAGACTCTGCAGTCTCTAGGCAAGGCTTATTTTTGGGGGGGGGTTAACTTGAGTAGCAGCCAAGCCATTTGGATCTTGGCCCATGACTGCCTCAGCAATTTGTTGACACAAAAATGGAGTAGTAGTGAGGGACGCAGCAATGATTTCCATCTGCACCTTGTGGTTTTGGTGGCACCACCTCAAATTTTAGACATAATTGGTGATGCCACTTCTTAGTGTAATTTTTACAAGCACAGTAACTCCTCACCTTTCAAATACACACAGTCCATTAGACTTTCGTCCTTGTGGAAGTCCAGGGGAGGTTTTTCCCTTTATCTGGCTGAGACTGGATCAGGCCTCAACTTGGCAAGGGAAACACTCAGCACACACTAAAAATGTACATTTAGGAAGAATCCTGAGTTGTTTTCTTAGAGAAGAAAATTCTGCAGAGCACAGGACAGGAAATAATGTGCTCATGGGTGGTTTCCTCCTCTGAAGCAGCTCATGCACTGCAGCTGAGACAACACATACGGCGGCACTCAAGTGGAGTTTCCCTGGATCCTTCAAATGGGGTTTCACAACAGTAAGAGAGCTGCAGCTAGAGGTGAAGATGGTTTTTCACAGTGTATATGTTGAAGGTGGAAGAATTCAGTACTCTTCTTCATAAGCTGGTGCTGGTTTTCTCAGTGGGATGTGCTACTGCTCGCCCTCTGCTTTGGGAAGTGATAAGTCTGCTTTTCAGGAGGGCATTTGACCTATTTTCACTCTGTGGTTTCCTCACAGAAACCAGACACAAAGCCAGTGATGGATAGCCTCACACCAGAAGGCCATTTCAGCAGCCTGCACAGTGATGCCATACAGAAAGGATGCTTGGCCCACGAAGCCAAGCACAGTGCTGAAGATTGATCAGCTGTGAAATTCCTGCCTGATGCACTGACCATTAAGTTATGCAAACATGCTAATTGGCAAGGCAGGATAAAGCAACTGCGTCCTGCATCTCCAGCAATGTTTAATTTGGGGCCCAGCAGGGAGAAGACTTTCTGTTTAACACGAACATTTTGTTATTTTTAGCAACTGGGAATGTAAGCTACAATGGGAAAAGTAATGAATGAATACCAAGAAGAAAGCTCAAGGTTGAAATTTGTGTCCTCTGACAAATCAGAATGTGTCTGAGGGGTTAGCAATGCAGGCACGTGGGCTGTAAGAGTTGTTTCATCCTTATGCAAAAGCCTGATGTGTGCCAGGAGGATTATTGTGCTGTGCCCTAAGCCCAAGTCCCCAAAGCAAGGAGGAGCTCTTATTGAATAGAAATTTGGCACCTAAGTGTCTCGGAAGATCAGAGCCTCTACTCGCAACCCACTGTGACGCTGTACCTATTGGCAGGTACTCTACAAACCCAGAGAGAAAACAATAGTTGCTCAGAAGATCTGATCATTTCAATAAAGAGTGGATGAAAGGAAGTGTCTGTGTTTCCTTGGGGCTGCACTCAGATTGCTGAAGGTGAGCCAAGATAACGCAGGAATTTCCAAAGGTCATATAGACAGCCTGTGGCAGACAGAGGGGAGATTTAGACTGGATGTTAGGAGAAAGTTATTTACAGTGAAGGTGGTGAGACGCTGGCACAGGTTGCCCAGGGAGGTTGTGGCTGCTCCCTCCCTGGAGGTGTTCAAGGCCAGGTTGGATGAGGCCTTGAGTGCCCTGTTCTAGTGGGAGGTGTCCCTGCCTATGGCAGGGGGTTGGAACTAGATGATCCTCGAGGTCCCTTCCAACCCTACTATTCCATGATTCCATGATTCTATACTTTATCATCATTTTCCTTACACTCATTCCTTTCCCTGGATCAGTGTTTTTAGCACTCTGTCCACGTATAAAAGCCTTGTCCCTGAAAACAGCAGCTGTACTGTACAATCACAGCTCTTACCCTGGCAACTAATTTGAACCTCCAAGAGCACAGAGCAGCAGAGCAAACACGGAAAGAGAAGGGACATCAGTGTCCAAAAAGCAGACCTAATCAGGACATCCACTACACCTTTAACTTTCAATAATCTCCTGTGCTTCTTAAGTCTAAGATAGCACCATGAACTCTTGAGTTACCTCATGATTTGCTAGCATGACAAAACAAGGGCCAATGAGTTTGAACTGGAAGAGGGGAGATTTAGACTGGATGTCAGGCGGAAGTTCTTTCCAGTGAGGGTGGTGAGGCACTGGCACAGGTTGCCCAGGGAGGCTGTGGCTGCTCCCTCCCTGGAGGTGTTTAGGGCCAGGTTGGATGAGGCCTTGAGTGACCTGTACTGGTGAGGGGTGTCCCTGCCGATGGCAGGAGGTTGGAACTAGATGATGCTTGAGGTCCCTTCCAGCCCTACCATTCTATGATTCTATGATCTCCAGTGTCCCCATCCTCCTTTCATTTCCCTGAACCAAACTGCAACAAAGCACTCATCCATGACAGTCTGTGGATCAGCACCTCACTTTTTCAATCCAGCTGCAGAAGCCAAGTCTTGATCCCTTGCCCAGAGGCCAGTTTTGGTCCTGTTCTTAACTTTCTGCCCCCACTCAGAAGCACACTGCCAGCACAGTCCACAGCACTCTGCTTACACAACACAACTGAGGTGAGAGGGGTTTTCCCTTCTTCCCTCTTCCAAAACTGCCAAGTGCTTTCTGCTAGATCAAAGGAGAAGCAAATTAGCCCATCACACCACTAATGCAGCAATGGCATGTCAGCTTCCCAGAATGGCTGTGTGCACGCTGCCAGCTAACCACAGGTGTAACCTACTTCTACAAGCAGAGCTATCCATCATCCCTGACAGAAACCATGAAGCTTGGACAAAGAGGCTCCCCTAGCCCCACTCCAGAATCCCTGGAGCAGAAAAGCCACAGCAGACATGATGCCTCAACACCAGATTTGTTGACTCAGTTGTGGCTGGGCCACTGAAAGCAGGGTGGAACACACAGCAGTCATCAGCAAGCGCCCAGCGCCGTTCGGATCCTCCATGCTGCAGTAACACGGGGAGGAAACGTGGCAGTCCTGCAGCCCCATGGTACCAGACACTGTGCTGGGCAACTTTCCTCAACAGTGCTTGGCACCTTTGTCCCCTTTTTGAATATCTTGGGAGCTCTGCCTTTCTTGGGAGTGATGACATACTGTCACCTGGGGCTGCTGCTTGTCACCTGGGGCTGCTGCTCTGGCCAGTGGTACAGCCGTTGTCTCCCAGCACTGCAGCTGCTGCTCAAGCCCTGTGACTATAGATCAGCCCCAGTGTGAATTCCACACACTTGCATACACCTCTGCAGCCAAAGATACCTTCTTCTCTCTCCCCTTGTCTCCTTCTGAAGCTTCATGGGCTTGATGAGTTGACTTTGGTTAAACTTTATAACACGTTTTATTATTTCTCTTCTGCGTGTGTGAACACAGAGATAAAGTGATGTGAGGGGCAGGAAATTCTTCTGGTTTATATCTTCAGTGTTCTGCTGGATGTGCAAAGTGGGTGAGAAGGAATTTAATCATAGCAGATTTAAGGTTTTCAGGTTATGGGCAACAGACTAAACTGCTTCCTGACCACGATTTACATTAAGAGTTGAATCTAATGGTACTAATATCTCTGCAGTGATGAATGTCTTCTGTAGCTACACCAACAATCAATTTGGCATCTTCTCCTCTCCTTTCCCCAGCTGCCTTTAGAGCAAAGACACAGTAACAAAACAGACATCTTTTTTTAATAAACAGACCTAACTCCTTGTTATTACACGACAACCAGCCCCAGGATGTTATCAAAACAGAGCAACACGTGTTGCTAGCAGCAGGCACACATCATCTCCAACCCCATGCTCCAGCTCTGTCAAACACCCTTTTTTTGGAGGTAGCAAGGAGCACAAAACCACCTCTGATCAGCTCATGTCCCCAGTTCACATCAGCATGCCTAAAAATAAACATGTTGCAGCCTGACAAGTAATTAGATCTCATTGGCACCTAGCACTGTTCTCACAGGGTGGAGGCAGGAGGCCAAGGAGAGGGGATCTGCTACCAGTCCATCCTCTCACAGCTTCACAGTAGCAAGGCAGGAGCTGGTGGGGAGAAGGGGCACAGCACACTGCACCAAAGCAGGGCACTAATTCTTAGCTCCCTGCTTGCACTCAGCATGAGTTAAAACAACTCTTTGTCATCTTCTCTCATTGTTGAAAGAGGTCAAGCGAGCCCCTGAAATTGCACTCTGGGGAGGAGCTGTGCCTGCTCATCCTCAATCTCCTGCCTCTCACGGCATAGAATCACAGAATCTTAGGGGCTGGAAGGGACCTCAAAAGATCATCCAGTCCAATACCTCTGCCAGAGCAGGATCACCTAGACCAGATTACATGGCAATGCATCCAGATGGCTTTTGAATGTCTCCAGAGAGGGAGACTCCACAACCCTCCTGGACAGCCTGTTCCAGTGTTCTGTGACTCTCACAGGGAAAAAATTCCTCCTCATGTTTAAATGAAATTTCCTATGCCTCAGCTTCCACCCATTGCCCCTTGTCTTGGCATTGGGCATCACCCAGCAGAGCCTGGCTCCAGCCTCCTGGCACTCACCCTGCACATCTTTATAAACACTGATGAGGTCACCTTTCAGGCTCCTCTTAAGTGGCTGGTTGCTGCCACAGCCCAGGTGGCAGAATTTGAGTCTGAAGTGCAGAGCAGCATAAAAGACTCAGTAGTCTCCTACAAACAGGCCTCTGCTTCACGACACCAATTGCTCTTGGCCAAGAATTATTGTGAGCAGAAAGCTCAAGCAGAGCTCAATTCAGGCTTAATGAATGGTGTTCATTTTCCAGCACATTGTTTTGGCTGATAAATCACAGCTTCATGCACCATTAGCATGTAATGATTGGAATATTTAATCAAAGGGCAGCTTACCTATCGTTTACCTTGGGAGAAACCAGATTTGCTCACTGGAACAGTTTTGAACCATTACACATGCTTATCAGCAAAAATCTTAGCTTTATGTCAAGTGTGGCAATGGCTAAAGCCCTTATAGGCAAGCAAGGATTGGGAAAAAAATGAGTGGCATACTTAGCCTGACAACCCCAAAAGGATTTGTGATGTTATTTGAAACGATTGCAGAAAAATACAAGAAGAAATTAGGAGAACAAACAATTCTGCATTTACAATCAATTGCTCTCAATGCTCATTTGGTTTGGGTTTGGATTTCTGAGTAAAATCAAGAGCCTTTTGTTCTGGATGCTGTAAGACATTGGTTTGATGACAGAGAGTATTATTTTGGGGAGGTTGTTTTTTCCTCAGAGGATGTTGCTCTGCCACTAGCTGCCTCTCTACCCTGGAGTCATCTTCTTGAGTCCTGAAGTCCACGTTGTAAGGCTGCCCTTGATGCACACAGGAGCTCACAAAACAAGAGAGCATTTTGGTGTCCAGTGAGAAATGCAGTCCTTGCCTGAGTGATCAGGATGGATCAGGCATGGAGAGCCTCAGCTGCTCTGCAGCAGTCTCTCAGCAGAGACCCTGAACTCTGAGACTCTGAACTGAGACCCTGGGACCTGGACAGGCTAGAGAGGTGGGCCTGAGCCAACCTCATGACATTCAACAAGGCCAACTGTAAGGTCCTGCACCTGGGTAGGCACAATCCCAAGCACAAAAACAAGATGGGTGGTGACTGGCTGGAGAGCAGCTCTGAGGAAAAGGACCTGAGGGTATGGGGTGATGAAAAGCTCAACATGAGCCTGCAGTGTGAGTGCAGCCCAGACAGCAACTGTGTGCTGGGCTACAGCAAGAGCAGTNCTAACTCAGCCTTGCCTGGTAGCTGCAATGGACAGAGAGCATCTTTTCATGCCCTCTTTAATGCATTGGGTATGGAGCCATTAAACAGTTAGCAAGAAGGCTCTGTGCTCCTGAACACACTATCCTCTTGTATCTATTTACATTTTAAAAGAAAGGGATGGAAGGAACCTTATATTTTGTGCCTCATGCTTGAATAACCTGGAGGAAAAACGGATTGGAAATGTTTTATCAATAGAAATAGAGAGCTATCAAAGACTACAATATAAACCAGCTCCTGCAGAAGGATGTATCAAAGGTATGTAAACCTGAATACAAATCTGAACTTAAACAGGGTTTCACAACTCACTCCTGAGTACAATTTGTGCTCCTGGATAGCAATGAAGTCTCATATTTCCAAAGCAGTGGGTGCTTTTGTTTGCTTCTTGAAATGCTTGGTTGAACAGCAGTACAGAGCTGTAAAAATAGGTTTATTTTAATGTGCTTTATGGGTCTGACTGTTAACAGAAAAGGCCTGAGGGCCGTGTGAGCCTGTGCTTGTGCACTTCTGCACTAAGCTTTTATGTGTGTGATCTCCCAGCCTGTGTAAATGCTCTATGTGGCCACATGAACCACTTGTGCTCCAAGGCAGCTTTTCTTCAGAGGCAGAGACAACAGTCAGTGTCAGTGTGGTGGCCACTGGCACTCATGTGCTAGTGGATCTCTGCTTTCCAAAACCCAGGCACCAAGGACCTAGAAGCGTGGGCATGGTTGCACCCATGCAGAATATACAAGCACAACTGAAACAACATTGTGCAATGGAAGTGTAAATGTTTTTATGTGTCATTCCCCTTGTAAGTCTTATTTTCCATGATCTTGTCTCCCTCAAATTGCTGAACAGACCCTTCTTTTCAAATTTTCCTGCCTTTAAACCTATGGGGAGAACCCCAGATGTCTACTCCCACACTTTTGGAGGTTTCCAAATCCATGGATCCGGTCTGGATCTGATTAAGTCCAATCTTCTGCCATGACCCAAAAGAAGAGTAAGAGCACTCAGCTTCCTGATGACAGCAGTACTGTTAATCTGACCCCAGATACCATTTCCCTGCTTCAGTCCACTCTGCTTACATTTGCCTTCCAAGGCAGATGCAGAAAGATTTCTTCTCAAACAAAGAAAAAAAGATGAAACCCACTTGAAAGAGCAGAAATTATGGTACCAGACCATACACCTTCAGGGCAACAGCTGCAAAGTGCAAATACGTAACCTGTACTAGTGGGAGGTGTCCCTGCCTATGGCAGGGGATTGGAACTAGATGATCCTTGAGGTCCCTTCCAACCTTACCATTCTATGATTCTATGATTCTATGTCATCCCCAGTGGGTCTGTAGGTCTGCACAGGTTTCCAAATTGTCATAGATGTCAACAGAATAGTCAAAAGTTAGAGTGCTTTCTTGATACTTTACACCACTGTTAGTATCCTTACAGCATTAAACAGATTTGTTTGAAACAAATGGTGTTTGGCACACAGAGGATATGTAAAAATAAACATTAATTTCATTTTTTTTTCCCATGGTGATATTTCCCCAAGCTCACCCATGCTGAGTTTTCCAGAAAGCTAAGAACTTTGATGGAAGCATAGAATAGTGTAGGTTGGGAGGGACCTCAAAGATCATCTAGTTCCAACCCCCCACCATAGGCAGGGACATCTCCCACTAAAACAGGTTGCTCAAGGCCTCATCCAACCTGGCCTTGAACATCTCCACTTTTTACCATAACTGTTCTTGTCAGACTATAAGATGGAAATGTCTTTTTTTTTTTTCTTTATTTAAATAAAATGAATGGAATTACTTTGCTAAAGGCTTCCAGTTCTGAAAGGGTAGGCATGCTGAAAGGCTTTCCAGACCTTGGAACATTCCCCATTTATTTTCCCTGGAAATTGTTTTCACTCTGGCAGAATCTCCTGGTTTTGAACCCTTGTAGCAAGGCTTTGCTAGAACCCAGAAGTCACCTACATGAGAAGGAGGCCTACAAGAAAGCTGGGAGGGACTTTTTAGGTTGTCAGGTAGTGATATGACTAGGGGGAATGGAACAAAGCTAGAAATGGGCAGATTCAGCCTGGATGTTAGGAAGAAGTTCTTCAGCATAAGGGTGGTGAGACCCTGGGAGAGATTGCCCAGGGAGGTGGTGGAAGCCTCATCCCTGGAGGTGTTTAAGGACAGGCTGCATGAGGTTCTGGACAGCCTGATCTAGTGTGAGGTGTCCCTGTCCATGGCAAGAGGGTTTGAACTAGATGATCCTTGTGGTCCCTTCCAACCCTGACTGATTCTATGATTCTATGATTCTATGACATGTGCTCCATGCACAAAGAGCTGTGGAAATCAACACCTATGTGCTATATCTCCAGAGTTTCTCCAAAATTGTCTTCCCTGTCTTCTTCAGGGGTCAGTCATCATCTTTGCCTATTTGATCAGTTGGTTCTTTCCTGCATATCCCCTCTCCAGGATACTACAGGCAGAAGCTAGACAAGAAGCAGATGATGACACAGCTTCACATTTTAAGATACTCATGATGAGCCACAGTGAAGTTCACATTTTACTGAACCTGGCAATTTCTTTCTTTATTGGTTTTGACAATGGTTTTACTGGGAAGGTTCCTCAGGACCAGGACAAAGGCTTTCTTCACAGTCAGAGATCAAGGAGCCTATCCTTCAGGATACTTGGGGAATCAGAGACTTTAGTTCCAAAAGGGGGTATCAAAGAACCCCTACAAGTTGTTTGTTCTCCCCTGAACTGGTGCAGGATAGACAGGTCTCTCCTTTTGACTGATCAAAAACTTCATCCTGAACTGGAGTAGTTCCCCCAGAACTTAATAAAAATCAATACACTTCTCCCAAAATCTTCCATGTCAAAGAAAAAGCATTTTCCAGCCACATCAATGAAGATATTTTTCAGCAATTCACTCCCATCTCTCTGACATTTCAGTTTTATTTTTCTAAGAGAAAAGCACTGAGGTTTGCATCTCATTTTGCAGGTGGGCTGAGATGCTCAGGCAGATTGCTGGGTGGCAATGGCAAAAAATTCATGTCCTGACTTCACAGCACTGGCTTTGAGCCCTTAGATGTACTCATTCCCTAGAGAGCTTTAGCCTGAAATGTTTAACCAGAGAGCTGGAAATGGTTTTCAATGTATTACAACAAATGTTGTTAATGACACCCATTCTCTCATAGTATGGTCTGTAAAACAAGAGTATGAAGTGAAAGGCAATGGGTTTAAACTGGAAGAGGCAAGGGGCAATGGGTTTAAACTGGAAGAGGGAAGATTTCAACTGGATGTTAGGAGGAAGCTCTTTACAGTGAGGGTGGTGAGACACTGGCACAGGTTGCCCAGGGAGGTGTTCACACACTCCCTGGAGGTGTTCAAGGCCAGGTTGGACCAGGCCTGGAGTGACCTGTTCTAGTGGGAGGTGTCCCTGCCTATGGCAGGGGGTTGGAACTGGGTCCCTTCCAACCTTACCATTCTATGGTTCTAAGAGTGCCTCCTACACCCCAAGCACTGGCGGCATGTTCATGTGCTGTGTTCCAGAGCTATACCTTTCACTGGGAAGGGATGCTCTCTAGTGGTTACAGTATGAGACAGGAAAAATGAAATCTTAAAAATGTCACTTCCTGTCCCTCCTACAGGCATGAGGAGGCAACTCATCCCATCTCACTCTGCCTGCTTTCCCCATGCGTCTCCAGCTTGCAGCAGTCTCTCTGCCGTACGGGGAAGGTTGGAGCCATCTTTGCAGACGTGTGGAGGGGAGGATTTAGGTTAAAGCTAAGCACTAGAGCTGAGTTGCATTAGGTCAAAGCAAAGATAGGAAAAAGTGAAAAATGGCACAAAGAGAGAGATAAGAGCCTGCAATGCTCCTGTCGGATCTTCCCCCTCTTCTGATTTGAACTCACGGAAACTGTTCTTTAACTCCATTGCTCCTTATCTTTACCTAAGGCACCACAGATTTTTATATAATTAAAATTTCCTTGACAATTGCCAAGGATTTACAACGTGAAATGTTTCAATTTTTTTCTTATATTATGTCTTGGCATCAAAGAATCTGCACTCGTTTCCTAAGTATGGGATAAAGATGATTTCTAGTGGGAGACAAATGAATCAAGACCTTTACACCCTTATTTTTTTTTTTTCTTTCTCTTTTTATTTTCCTTTCCTTCTTTTTTTTTTTTTTTTTTTTTAATACATCTGGTTATTATTGAACAGAGGCTTTCATGTTTTAATGATAAATTGTCTTCTCCTGCTGTAACAATGTCCCCAGACGGCTTGTCTTGGCTGAAATGTCTTCTAAGAGCATCTGCTTTTGATCTATAGGGGTTTTAAATCTTTGGATCTAATCTCTAGCCTGACTGACTTGAAAGCTGATTTCCACAAAAGCAGAGTGTGAAACTTGTAGAAACCCTTTAGTGGAATCACTTGAAATTGTTTAAAAGACTGTATTGACAATACTCACTATGTCCTCATGACTTTTTTTCTGTGCATTTACACACATAGACATGTATATAAAAAAAACATAAGAAAGAGACATAAGAAAGGAATTTGTTTTACAACAAATGCTTCAGTAGTATTTCCATGTAATCTGCATATGTTGTAGCTTAATACTCTAATAAAGAAGGACTGGAAGCTTTCCAGAGCACAATATTTATGCCATGTATATCAATTAAGATAATTGGCAATTATATTGATATGTCAATTAAAGTCAAGTGACTTTTAAAAGTTATGCCTGCTATTAATTTAGTTATGTGTATACACTATAAATGTATTTACAAGGGCTGATCTTAAATTTCTCAATGTTGTTCACTTCCAGCACATCCAGCACATAATCACCGTGTTAATTTTGCTCTTTCTGGTCCACTTTAGGCAGCAGCTCATCAAGCAGTATAAAAGACAGAGAAGACAAAATCCAGCACAGAGCTCTCTCCCTTGGTGGCATGGTGTTGGCACACTGTCTGCATTCATTTGGAGCATGCTGAGTAGATTTTGATTTCACCCCAGCACAAATGAAAATGGGAGCTGGCTAGTACAGGCATGAGATTTCTGTGGCTAAGTGAAAACCACTATGGTCAAATGAAAGGGAACCTCATAATACTAAAATATATATATATTTATATACACATTTGTGTTTGTGTGCATGTATGACAAATATCCTCCAGGAGTTCATTAGTCTATCAAACCTTGTACAGTGTAGTGCAACACATTAATAGCAGCGACAAACAGACCCTACAGGGTTGAGAGTTTAGGTTATGCTGGGATTAAAGTGAAGTTAGGAGAAATTCAGGATAGCCTGAGCAGAAAAGCCCCTCCACATGAACTCTCTGGTTAGAACATAATGGAAGCCAGATCCCAACCTCCCTGGCTTGAGGTTAGCAAAACCAAATCATAACAACCAATGGGGTTTTGCTAAACCAAAGCAACCCCTGTTTTCTCATCACAAAGAAGAGATAAAGGGGAATCTTTATTCGACCTTTCAGTCCTTGCATCTCAGCAGTGGTGCTGAAACAGAACCAACTGACAATATAGCTCCACCAGCTCTCATTTAAAGTCTGCATTTTCCAAGCAATAATCTTGCCAGTCAGTTTTGAAAGTCCCTGGACACAGCCTCTCGCAGGCTATTTGTAGTTTTCCCCAAAGTTCAAGGCTGAAAACGAAATTTTCAGAGGCTCCACCAAAACTTCTAACTATTTCTGTGGCTGACTGGGCCAGAGACATGTTGGAAATTACCATTTCACAACCTTTCAGCACCGCCTCTTCTATCCAAACCCAAACTCCAAAGCAGGGATGGGATGTGAGAAGCAATAAAAAAAAAAAAAAAAAAAAAAAAAAGAAAAAAACAACACAAAACATTGGAAAAATATGAATCCATCCTAGTAGTAAGGCTCAGCTTGGGTTTGGGTTTGGTCCCAGGCATGAGGAAATATTCAGGTCAAGTGGAGCTATTTCCTTAGATTCATTTGCCCGTTTCTCATTAGCAAGGCATTTTGATATCCTGCAACCCAAAGCCCAGCCATGGTTTCTGACTCTTTGAAAGAAAATGGAGTGAATTATTTCTAGAATGTTATCAAACGGGACTGATAGAATAAATATGTGGCAAGATGCCTTAAGCTGAGCCAAGAGGCTCACTTACTCTAGGAAATGAGCACTATGTAGCATGGCATTTTTCTCTTACAAGATGATCACCAAATGATAAGATTCTCCTTGGGCTCGAGTGTTAACCGAAGCATTTTGTACTGAGGGAATATTTTAATGGGAGATTTGCAAACTGATCCATTATCCACAAGTCCTTCTGTTGTTACAATCTTAGAATCATAGACTCATAGAATGGTAAGGTTGGAAGGAGACCTCAAGGATCATNAAAGGGGCAGAATCCCCTCCCTTGCCCTGCTGGCCACACTTCTCTTGATGCAGCCCAGGACTCGGTTGGCTGTCTGGGCTGCATGCACACACTGCAGGCTCATGTTGAGTTTGTCATCAACCCAGACCCCAAGGTCCTTCTCCTCAGGGCTGCTCTCCAGCCATTTCTCACCCAGCCTGTATTTGTGCTGTATTCGTTGTTGTTGCCTTAACCCAAAAACTGTAATGTCTAGGAGCCAAGAGTTCAATCCAGGATCCCCTCCCCAGGCACATTTTCCATCATTTTTCTGCAGCTGCTACTCAAGGGTTTGGTTTGTGGGGTGATGAAGGAACCAATATGAAGAAATTCCAGCTGCAAAACAGCAATGACAATGCAACCCAGCTTTCCTGAGCTAGTTTTTGGCAGAGATATTAGGAAGTGTTATTTGTCATTGCTTTGCTCCAGCCAGCTCTAATCAAAGGGGAGAATCAATTGCACGTGATCCTCAACTTCCTTTAAATTCAGATTTTGAGCCCCTGGGTTGTCAGTTTAATTGCCTTGCTCTGGATGCCACTACTTCTATTGGATTGTAAATGTTCATGTCACTTGGGGTACCATGTAAAACATTTCTGCTGGTGCATGCAGAGTGTTTGCTCTTAAATAGTGCACCAGAGAAGAGGCCTAAGTGTCAAAGATTACCGCGGTGACAGACAGCACACACAGAGATAACGAACAAGGAGACAAGATGCCAGGAGACACCCTGGGATGCAGGGACAGCAGGGGATGAGGTTCTTGCTATTTCCCCCACCAAAAAAAAAAAAAATAAAAAAGAAGTCGCAAGGAAATGTCTGCAAATCTTTCTGTGTTATCAGGGAGGAGAGCCCAGTGCCTGCCTTCCTCTGCCAGATGAGTTTAGGCCATCCTGGGAGGCGTTCAAGAAAAGACTGGATGAGGCACTTAGTGCCATGGTCTAGTTGATTGGTTAGTGCTGGGTGATAGGTTGGACTGGATGATCTTGGAGGTCTCTTCCAACCTGATTGAGTCTATGATTGTATGATTCTATGTCTAGTCCTTCCACCATAAGCCTTACAAGTAGAAGCTAAGGGAGATTGGGCTGTTGAGCCTAGAGAAGAGGAGGCTAAGGGCAACCCTCATTGTTCTCTACAACTACTTGAAAGGAGGTTGTAGCCAGGTGGTTCCAGGTGCCCAGTGACAGAAAGAGGACACAGTCTCAAGCTGTGCCAGGGGAGGTTTGGGCTGGATGTTAGGAAGAAGTTCTTCACAGAAAGATTGGCATTGGAATGGGCTGCCCAGGGCGGTGGTGGAGTCCCCATCCCTGAAGGTGTTTAAAAGAAGGTTGGATGTGGCATTTAGTGCCATGGTTTAGTTAGTTAGAAAGGTTAGGTTAGAGGTTGGACTCGATGATCTCAGAGGTCTTTTCCAATCTGGTTAATTCTGTGATTCTGTGATTCTGTAACAGGCCAGCTCGAGCAAGCATCCACAGCCACATGGCACAGGAGGTCTCTGGGTGCTGCATGGGGTCAGTGTGGGACACCCATGGCTTGATCAGGGAGGGTGAAACCGAGCAGGCAGCCAGAGCTGGCAGCACACTCACCCCTCGGCACTGCAGTATCGCTCTGCAGGTTTGCTAACTCTGCTGCTGCACTGCTAGCACACGGGGGTTTGCCGTAAGCTTCAAAGCATCAGAGGTTAAGCAGATTTTGATATAAGAGCCTACAAGGAACACTCTATTTAAAAAGCCTATGCATCACTGGCTGCAACTGAAAGGATGATGAGTGGTAGGAGGAGATGAAAGGTGGTTCAGACATGGGTATGATGACAAGAGTAAAGGGAAACTAAATACACTGCAGGGAAATAGAAGCCATAATCATCTTGGGTTTGCAGCTCATCAACGGTGAAAAGCTGATGTGATGAAACAGCAGGTAGAGGTGCCTTGAGAGTCAAGTTCTAAGGTCCCAAGAGTTTAAACTTGACATTCAAGCCTTTTTAAGTTTTATGAGGGCATCCAATAATTCCTCTTGCTCAGCTCTCACCCCCGCTCCTGATGTGCTGGTGGTTTGATTTACACACCTTTCTAAATGCACAGTGAATTCCAGGGAAAGCATGCAGAAACCATTGTAGCTCTGTAATTAAATAGCCTCCATGCAGCTTAACCTTCCCTAATGGATGTCCAGCCACAATGCAAAAGGTCACTACACCTTTGGCTGGTGAAAACTGACAGAGTCCCACCAAACCTACGGGATTTAGGACAGCTTTTATCCAGATAAGTACACCACAGACACTTCCAAAACATGCTGTCTGCTGGATGCAGGCAGGAAAGTCTTGCTAACCCACACAGGGCTCACTTATATGCTTGAGCATCCTCCCATGAAAATTAGTAGCCCAACAGCACACTCCCCATCAGGGAAGACTTCACAGCAGAGAACTACAGCTGAATCACTTCCACTGCCACCCTACACCAGTTCCTGTGCCACACAAATATATGAGCCACCCACCAGAAGCCACTTGAAATGCAAAATTACAACAGCTTTACTGACCATGTCAGATTAACCAACAGTGCAAGAGATCCTATAATTAAAATACCTTTGTGCTAATTGTATACATGTTCTAATTATACTAATGGCATTTCTAATTACAGCATGCTAATTACACTGAAATTATACATGATTATGTTAATTACCTAGCTCTGCACTAATGCCACTTTTATTAGATAGAAATCTTTTTTTTTTTTTTGTAAGTCTTAAATAAAACTGATGATCCTTTCAAAATTATTGGAGGCAGTGAGGCCCCTTTCTTTCCTGTTCCCCACCTTAATTACTTCCTTTGTTGTGACTTCAGAAAATACAGCTGGTCTCTGCTTCTACTCATGGCCATTAATTTGAGATCCTCAGTCTGATGAGCACACTTTGAGGGACTTAGCAACTACATCTAGAACATCTCAAGCAGCTTCAGGACTGGCACCCATCACATGCATGTCCTGTTCCTTCTCCACTGCCATTATTCACAAGGTCTGGTCAGACAAGACTCTGAGACATCTTTGCAATCTACACAGACATTTGGAGACTGGTAACATGCAGCCTAGAGTGCCACAGAGTGCAAGCATATCTGAACTCTAAAGGATGTGCCCACAATCACCAAAGACAAAATTCAGTCTTCAGAGAAGACACAGGAGAGCTGCTGTACCTCAGATTGTGAACACAAACTGAAGAGCCAATTGAATGTTTGAGGTGTTATGGAAAAGAGAAGTGGTCTATCACAGAATCTGAGAATCACAGGATTAGCCATCTGGAAGAGAATTAGCCAGGTTGGAAGAGACATCTAAGATCACTGAGTCCAACCTATCGCCTAACAGCTTCTAATTAACTAAACCATGGCAGTAAGTGCCTCATCCAGACTCTTCTTAAATACCTCCAGGGATGGGGACTCCACCACCTCCCTGGGCAGCCCATTCCAATGCCAATCACTCTTGCTGTGAAGAATTTCTTCCTAACATCCAGCCTGAACCTCCCCTGGCACAGCTTGAGGCTGTGTCCTCTTGTTCTGTCACTGGTTGCCTGGCACAAGAGACCAACCCCACCTGGCTACAACCTCCTTTCAGGCAGTTGTAGAGAGCAGTAAGGTCTGCTCTTCTCCAGGCTGCACACCCCCAGCTCCCTCAGCCTCTCCTCACAGGGCTGTGCTCCAGCCCCCTCACCAGCCTTGGTGCCCTTCTCTGGACACATTCAAGCACCTCTTTCTTAAATTGAGGGGCCCAGAACTATATAAAGATCCAATTCATTCAGTAAAAATCAAGGGAAGGCTGCATTGTTCCTGGTGTGAAAAAGGATACTTCAGGACTGTACATCCCTTGGAGCAAGTTTGACATCTGAATGAACACATATCTCATATCTCATCTATTATAGGTTACTAGCATGTGGGGTTAGGGAGAGAAATCTGAGCTCTGGTAGAGAACCAAGAAGGAGCATTTTGTAACAGATTGTTTTTGAAAAGTGAGGATATATGAAATCCTACATATAGATTATTAGCCAGAAAGAGAGGTGAAGTGCATGTTGGATCCAAATTCCTAGCATGTTTCCACAGATGTTTGCATCAAGCTACAGTCACCACTCGACATTGTCAGACACATCCCAGCATAAGCCTTCGATTGTGTTTTGGCAACACTTTGCCATCTTTGACCAAATCAATTTTTTTGTGCAAGTCTTTTTCCCAGACAAACTCCAAGTTCTCCTTCAGTGCCCATTTATAGCCTACTTTCCTTCGTCCTGTCTATCAGTGATCCATTTGGATCCACCAGTCTCAATAGCAACCTGGTAACTTTCAATTACCTAGGCCAGCTTCCATCAAAATGATGGCAGACTAAGGCCACTAACTCCTACATCTTTCATGAAGACAACCAAAGAGAAAAAAAATCTGCTCAAAATCACTCAAGAAACAGCAACATATAATCAACCCTTACTAGACACCAACAATTCAGCCACAAAATAATTTCCAGGAGAGATTTGGTCTCAATGGGTCAAACTGTCAAAGGACAAAACAATGCAGAACAAGAACATGACAAGGATTCTACTCAGCATCTACATAGTCATTTGTGGCTGTGTATAGATACACCATGGGAGGGGAGAGATGTTGCCAACTTGTAACAGCCACAAAATACCAGATCTGATTCTGTATGATGCCATCCAGAGGGACCTGGAAAAGCTGGAGAGGTGGCCTCGAGCCAATCTCATGACATTCAACAAGGCCAAGTGTAAGGTCCTGCACCTGGGTAGGCACAATCCCAAGCACAAATCCAGGCTGGGTGGGGAATGGCTGAGAGCAGCCCTGAGGAAAAGGACCTGGGGGTCTGAGTTGATGAAAAGCTCAACATGAGCCTGCAGTGTGAGTGCAGCCCAGACAGCAACTGTGTGCTGGGCTGCAGCAAGAGCAGTGTGGGCAGCAGGGCAAGGGAGGGGATTCTGCCCCTTTACTCTGCTCTCCTCAGACCCCATCTGCTCTCCTCAGACCCCTCAACTGTGTGCAGTTCTGGAGCCCCCAGCACAGGAAGGACATGGAACTGTTGGAGCGGGTCCAGAGGAGGCCACGAAGATGCTGAGAGGGCTGCAGCAGCTCTGCTGTGAGGACAGGCTGAGAGAGTTGGGGCTCTGCAGCCTGGAGAAGAGAAGGCTTCCAGGAGACCTTAGAGTAGCCTTCCAGTATCTGAAGGGGGCTACAGGAAGGCTGGGGAGGGACTATTGACAAGGTCTTGCAATGACAGGACAAGGGGCAATGGGTTTGAACTGGCAGAGGGGAGATTGAAACTGGATGTTAGGAGGAAGTTGTTTGCAGTGAGGGTGGTGAGACACTGGCACAGGTTGCCCAGGGAGGTTGTGGCTGCTCCCTCCCTGGAGGTGTTCAAGGCCAGGTTGGAGGAGGCCTTGAGTGACCTGTGCTAGTGGGAGGTGTCCCTGCCTATGGCAGGGGGTTGGAACTGGATGATCCTTGAGGTCCCTTCCAACCTTACCATTCTATGATTCTATGATTTTATGATCTATTGAAACAACTTTTTTTGTTGGTGTTTTTTTTTGTTTGGTTTGGTTTGTTTTCTTTTGCAGATCCATCCTTTTCACAGCTCCAGGCACTAAGGATGCACCTATAAATGTAGTTCTGGTACCTCAACTGCCTAACAGAGCTGCTGCACCCACAAGATGAGAGTTTTGCCTTCCAGCACCTGCACACCTTTAATGTGCCCACAAGCTCAAGTGTTTCACACATGCAAACTGGGAGAAAATCAACAAACAGTAAGGGCCAGGCTTCTGCTCTTCAAAATGTGAGTCAATTCTGCCTTTGATGCTACACACAAAGTTTCTTTCTTCTTGTTTTTCCAATTCCTGTACATCTGATTGCAACATATGTCCAGTTTTAGCAACTGACAAAATATTTCCTTTTGTATTCTATTGACGTCACAGCTTTCTGGAGCCACAGATTGCTTCAACCTAGCAAATGGTAACTGAGAGGCAATGACATGCCCTCTATGTTTAAAAACAAAACACAACACAACAGCAAGAGCAGAAACTCTTGGCTTCTCTCACCCACAAATTTCCATCACTTCATCCTGGATTGCTGCTGTGTTGGTTTATTCTGGTTTTGATGATTCCCTTTTCACCCATGATCTGGCCAGGATACAGACAGGCAGATACTGGGAGCATCTGAAAGAGATTATGACTGCCTGCTGCTCTATGAGAAGCTGCAGATAGCTGAGAGACAGGACAGAGGAAAAGGTTGATAACCCACTCAAGAACAGCTTGAATAGTCACAGGGCTGTTATTGAAGCCAAACTGTGTGGAAGTTTGGTATTCACTCCCTAGTTGACCTACCCCTAAAACTTCCCAATGAAGTTTTGCCCTTCCAGTAGGGCAAGGGAGGGGATTCTGCCCCTTTAGTCTGCTCTTGTCAGACCCCACCTGGAGTCCTGGGTGCAGTTCTGGAGCCCCCAGCACAGGAAGGACATGGAGGTGTTGGAGCGGGTCCAGAGGAGGCCACGAAGATGCTCAGAGGGCTGCAGCAGCTCTGCTATGAGGACAGGCTGAGAGAGTTGGGGCTCTGCAGCCTGGAGAAGAGAAGGCTTCCAGGAGACCTTAGAGTAGCCTTCCAGTATCTGAAGGGGGCCTACAGGAAGGCTGGGGAGGGACTATTTACAAGGTCTTGCAATGCCAGGACAAGGGGCAATGGGTTTAAACTGGCAGAGGGGAGATTTAGACTGGATGTTAGGAGGAAGTTGTTTGCAGTGAGGGTGGTGAGACACTGGCACANGGCACCAGTACAGGCTGGGGGCTGCCCTGCTGGAAAGCAGTTCTGTGGAGAAAGCCCTTGGAGTGCTGGTGGACAGCAAGTTCTGCATGGGCCAGCAATGTGCCCTTGTGGCCAAGAGAGCCAATGGCATCCTGGGGTGCATCAGAAAAAGTGTGTCCAGCAGGTCTAGGGAGGTTCTTCTCCCCCTCTACTGTGCCCTGGTGAGACCACACCTGGAATACTGTGTCCAGGTTTGTGCTCCCCAGTTCAAGAGAGACAGGGACCTGCTGGAGGCAGTCCATTGGAGAGCCACAAGGATGACTGGAGGACTAGAGCATGTCCTCTACGAAGAGAGACTGAGAAACCTGGGGCTGTTTAGTCTGGAAAAGAGAAGACTTATTGATGTATACAAACATCTGAGGGGTTGATGTCAAGTGGCTGGGCCAATCTCTTTTTCAGTGGTGCACAACAATAAGACAAGGAGCAATGGCTACAAATTGGAACATAGAAGGTTTCACCTCAACATGAGGAGAAACTTCTTTACAGTGAGGGTGACAGAGCACTGGAACAGGCTGCCCAGAGAGGTTGTGGAAGTCTCCTTCTCTGGAGACTTTCAAAACCCACCCGGATGTGTTCCTGAGTGAACTACCCTAGGGGATCCTGCCTTGGCAGGGCGGTTGGACTCAATGATCTCTGGAGGTTGCTTCTAACCTCTAAAGTTCTGTGATTCTGTATTTCCCATTGGGCATATGCTTTGGTCTACCTCACAATGTAGGTCAAAACATCATCTATTGCCAACACAGAGAGTGAAATGAAAGGCTAGCATGACAGCCTGTTGATAGACTCTCAGAGAAAGCTATAATCAGAGTTACCTCTTGAAATGTACTGAATAACTTTCTCAGTCTGTACGGTGAATGCAGATTAAATTTTGAGTATAAAAGAACTTTGAAAGGTAGAGGTTTAAACAATGAATTGGATTTTAGATTCATGACGTTCCACAAGAACTGGAAACTCTTCTGCCATTTTAAAATAGATTTGTCTTGATATGTTTTTCCTCATAGAACTCACAAGTACATTTAGTCCTAACTTTTCTCAGGAAACCCATTATTACTTTACAGGCAAAGACAAACAAGACAGATCTTCAATTGTTTTGATGCATTCAGTAGATCTCACAGTGTTAGAGCCATTAAAACAATGTAAATAATAGAGGAGTTTATAATTAATTGTAGTGTGCTTCAGACTGGGGGGATCCAAGAGCACAACACTACCACTTTCAAAGAAAATTTGGTAAGAGTTGTATTTGTACTATCACAGCTTATTTTGATTTAATAATTTTATAAAGGTATGCAGTGTGCCATAGAATGATGTGACAATGTGTTAATCCATAGAGTCTGTTCCAAGTCTCTTAATTATCCAGTTTTATTTATAAAGTCTGAAATCTACATAAATTCATCTTTCAGCATAAATCTGCAACATTCTGTAGTGCTGTCAAAGTTACTTCTGATCTATAAATGTTTTCAGCTAGAAAAAAAACCTTGGGGAACTCTTTCCTTCATTAAAAGAAAAGCTTTTAAATATTTATGTCAAGAAATACTCCTTTTTGCAGCATCCATAGGTCTTAGGACAATACATTATACTCAGATGGGTTTTGGTTTGAGAATATTGTAACCTTGATCTCCTCCATTCAGTCTCAGTGATAGGCCTTTGTGACAGAAAAGAAAATATGCTGTGCAAATTGCTCAGGGATACACAGAATGATGACTGCAGCTGGTGATGTGTGACACTAAAGCCCCACAAGCCAAGATTTTACCAGATGAGCTCATGTCTTTGAGAGAGAAAGGAAGAAGTCAGTATTTTATTCAGCTTTGTTGGGTTTCTATAAAATGTGCTTTTAGACTCTTAGAAGTAGTTTTGATTTAGGGAACAAAAGACTAGTTGCCCTCATGTATGCTATTTAATTTTGTTCTTGAGCCTATTTTCCTTTTCTTCAGCTTTTGTTGGAAGTTTAAAAAACAAAACAAACCACAAAACAAACCAACCAACCAACCAAAAGCCAAACACAAGAAAGAGTAAGAAATAAGCACTGTGTTGCTCATTCTCCCAAAATGTGCAACATTTTTTTTCCAACAACTGTTTGATCCCCTCAACTCTCTCTCTCTTTTTTTTTTTTTTCTTTTTTTTTGTTGTTGCTTATATCTAAGTTGCTCTCCAATTCCAGCAGCTCATAAAAATGCTTCTCAGTTCCTTTGGCTATATTAGATTGATATTTGAACAGGTTGGATCAATGGGGTGAGGTCAGTTGTGTGAGGTTTAATAAAGTGAAACAACAGGTCCTGCACTTGGGTCACAACAACCCTATGCAATGATACGGAGCTGGGGCAGAGTGGCTGAAAAGTTTCCTGGCAGAAAAGAACCTAGGGGTGCTGGGTGAAAGGCAGTTGAGTGTGAGCCAAAAGTAT
>WBNM01009585.1:0-23312 GCA_013399055.1 Ramphastos sulfuratus | reverse complement strand
AGCAAGCCTAGAAGTGAAGCAGATATCATCCTTGCTCGCTTTTCACAGTCTATAATCTATTTTAAATTAAAATATTCCAGTTAGCCTCAAACTAGCACAACAGGGGTTTTATAATGTGTAGAACAAAAAAAAGGCATAAATGAAAAAAATTTTTTAAATATTTTTTCTCTGAGGGTCTTTAAGCTGCTTTTGATAGAAATAGGATCTGTCCACAAAGAAAACAAACATGTCAATAGATCAGATGCGACTTCATACTGAAGTCCTACTGAAAACTATGGAAAACTCTGTGTTTCTATAGAAGATATTGGCCTAAACAACTCTGCAGACGTCATCTAAGCTACAATGAAGCAGCAAGAATTTCTTTGGGAACCCCAAAGAAATTAAAGCTAAGTAGGATCAACTTCTCCTAAGAGCAAAAGGCAAAGCTTAGAGCTGGCTCGGATCACCAAATCATCATAGCTGGCACTAGAAAGAACAGATTTTACTTTTTATTAGGCAACATCTTCTATTACAGAGACTTTACTGACTGCTATCTATAGGAAGCTATTGCAGATTCCACCAGCAGAAGTTGACACACAGCCAGCCTCCAGTGTTACTGTTTGCCAGAAGGCAAGAGACACTCGACACCTACTGACAAATAGCAAATTGCTCTTTGGAAGCTATGATACATTTAAACTTGCAGATGCATCTGAGATGGTTTATCTATTTTGGAAGTGCAACAGACATTTATGGCTCTTCAGAATAGTACTTCAAAAATGCTAGTAACACTATTTGCACCTTGGTCTAGCCTACTATATTTGTGTTAAGAATACAAGCTGTTGAACAACAGTAGGTCCTGTTGATAATTTATGCAGATTCACAGAGATCCCTTGTAAGTGATAGAGAAAGTAATTAAATACTGGACCTCATAATATCAGCAAAAAAGAATGGGATTCTTTCCTCAAAGAGGACTTCCTGTCACCAGGAAATGAAATGTTTGTCCTGGCAAAGAGTAAAGTGCACACAGAAATAAAAACTAATCTGTAGGCTTACACTTACATGCTTTCTCAAAGTTAATTAAGAGAGAAGGTTACCCGAGGTTCAATGAATGAGGCAACACCGAGGCAGAAACTTCTCAGCTTGCAAGATTTGAAACATACTGAATTCAATTTGTTGAGCAGATTAACATATATAATACAGCTAGATACCTATTGCTTGTTGATAAGTTCCCTGATTTTTCACAAGTGACTCTTTGAAGTCTAAAGACTTCAGAAAAAAAAACAAATTGTCTGCACTATTGTGCTTTGATCTTCAAATGAAATCCAAATCCATGTTTATCAGCCCTGTGCAATCACAGGATCACAGGATGTCAGGGGTTGGAAGGGACCCAAAGAGATCATCCAGTCCAATCCCCTGCCAGAGCAGGACCAGACAATTTAGCCCAGGTCACAGAGGAACGCATCCAGACACGCCTTAAAAGTCTCCAGAAAAGGAGACTCCACAACCTCTGGGGAGCCTGTTCCAGCGTTCTGTGACCCTTACAGTAAAGAAGTTCCCTCTTGCGTTGAGGTGGAACCTCCTATGCTGCAGCTTACATCCATTACTCCTTGTCCTTTCACAGCAAGCAAGTGAGCAGAGCCTCTGTGTGTATGTGTGTCCCTCCTGACCCCCAGCCCTCAGATATTTATAAACATTTATGAAATCCCCTCTCAGTCTTCTCTTCTCCAGACTAAAAAACCCACTGGACCCATCCTATCTTTGTGGAAGCTACATTGACACTTGGAGAAGTGAAGAACTAGGTTCTTGGCGACAGCTTAGACTATGCATCTTAGAAGCTGGTGGTACACAAAGAATCTACATTCCAGGAATTCATGTTATTCAGAAATCAAGACTAATTAAACTCTAGAAACTCAAAATTCCTGGGCTCTTCTGAGAGCTGTGTAGCAAAAGGCCATGGGAGGAATAGATTCTGTCATACCAATGCAGCCATAATAAAGATTTTTCAGCATAAGATTTACAGTCCTGCTTCAGTTAAGATGTTTTCCAGGTGGCGAGAGCCACACAAACACTCACTTTCAAAGATGTCTCTGTCACAACCCAAAAAGACTGGTTTAGGGAAAGCATTTTAAATACATCTCTTAATTCCAGCCACTGCTTACTGGAGTCAAGTGACAAAGAGGAACATACACATTCTTGAGAATCTGCATTAAAATTATCCTTCAATATCATACATTCTCAAAAATCTAGGAGAAAATATTCTAACAGATCACCAATTATATTTTAGGACACTTTACAGTGTTCACATACTTTAGGTACTCTACAATTAAGTAGCATCTATGTAGAGACAGACAAACAGTTCAACACATTCAAATCTATAGTTAGGGCCCTAACTAGGCAAGAAAATCTTTATGGGCCCCTTTGAAGATCACAGCCCTGGGAATAGGACAGAACTGTGAAGCAAATACCTTAAAAAATTTACAGGCATCTACTCATGACAAAGTTGCACAGCTCACTGTCAGACAAATTTTCTCTTCTATTTTTGTATAAGGCTTAGGCTTAAAAATACCCCACAAAAGCTGAGAATTATAAAAGGTAGTTTGTTTTTTTCAGCAGCACAAATAATTTTTGTAATACACTAAAAAAAAAGGTTTATGCAAAAGACAGCAACATGGAATAGATTTTATTTACTGTAATAGACTGGTGGTTTATTTTGACCTTTTAAAAACATTTAGAGAAGGTCAAAGTAAAATTATCAGGCAGTAATCTCTCCCTCCAACACAGTAAGTCTACGTAAATCCATACTGTTGCTCTGCTCAGAATGGCATAGGTTACTGCTCGCAAGTTTAGGAATTCCAGTGGGTCATTGAATTACTTGCTAGCTGCAAAAGAATCAGTGTGGAGCCACTGTTATCAAATGCCAGGGATAAGAGGAGAAATCCTTCATGTTTACTTCATTGGTGCTCTGGCTGGGAGCCAACAGTGAAGGAACTTAGAACTGCAGGACTGAATGCTCATTCATCTCACCCTTATACTCATGAAACTGTTTATGCAGATAAAAGGACTGACAGAATTGCATCAAGTGCCATGCCCTGAATTACTAAAGGCTTCCAAACACCCTTTTTTAAAAGGCCCTTAAAAAGGCTGATAAATCAGTTTCTTAACTTACAGCATGGAAATTTATGCTAGTAAAACATGGTGCATTTGTTGCTGGTCTGTGGCAGGGTATGCTTCTAAGTTTGCACAAGAAATACAATCTCAGAGAGTTGCCAGCCTTATTTTGCACAAGGAGAAATATAATCCAGAAAATATACAGTGTTTATATCAAGGGAAAAAAAGAAATTATGTATGCAATGCAGAAGGGAAAAAAAAATAGAAAGGCAGGTGGTGGATTTAGAACTGTTTTAACTCTTCGGTTTTATAGTTGAAGCAAATGCCAACTGTTGTGGGAAAGGCTAAAACAAGCAGAGAAATCTTGAGTTTTAAACTATTACAGTGTTTGCTTTTGTAATCAATGTAACACCAGTCAGGCTTAGCACAGCAGGCTAAATAAAAGCAAAAAGCCCTTCAGTTTCATATCCTTTGATAGCTGCTTTCTGTAACATCCCCTTGCTATCTCAAATTAGATTTCCAGAGAGGACTACTACCATTTAAGAGCTTAGGTGGTAACAGCAAACTTTCTTAAATTATCAGATTGCAAAAGGTCCTATTTTCTCTCAAATGTCCACATAGGGAAGTGATTGTCTTGATGTACTCGGCACTGGTGAGGCTGCACCTCAAATATCGGATTCAGTTTTGGGCCCCTTGCTACAAGAAGGGCATTGAGGTGCTGGAGTGGGTCCAGAAGAGGGCAACAAAGCTGGTGAGGGTCTAAAGAACAAGTCTTATGAGGAGCAGCTGAGGAAACTGGGGTGTTTCAGTCACGGGAAAGATGCTGAGAGGAGACCTTCTCAATCTCCACAATTACCTGAAAGGAGGCTGAAATTAGGTGGGGCCAGTCTCTTCTCCAAGATAAGCAAGAGAATAAGAGAAAATTAACTCAAATTGTGCCAGGGGAAGATTAGTTTGAATATGAGAAAAAAAATTATCCATTGAAAGAGTGGTTAAGTCCTCAAACAGTCTGCCCAGGGAGGTGAAGTAATCACTGCCCCTGGAAGCATTCAAAAAAATATGTAGAGGTGGTGCTTAGGCACTTAGTTTAGTGGTGGACTTAGCAGTGTTAAGGTAATGGACTAAGCAATATTAAGGACTTGATGATCTTGGAGGTCTTTTCAAAATTAATCATAGAATCATTAAAATTGGAAAGTTTAGGCAAATTATTAGTCAGATTTCACTTCTTGCCATCACATCATCATACCATGGCAGAAACCAAACCACCTGCACTAATATCATCACACTCATCTTGATACATATTTTGACATTTTCTTCCAGAAATGTTTCTTCTCAGAAAAAGCATTAAATTCCCACTATTTATTTTGCCTTTGTCCTGTTAAGATTAGCTACATTTTAAATTGGCCATCAAAGAAAATTTACTAGATCAATACCTTGAGGGTTTGTTTGGTTCTTTGCACTTCTAAAGCCAGTTTTTTTCCTCACAACAGGAAATACTATCACAATAATATCACAAGGTATTTTTGCTCTCTATGTGCTCCATGCTCCCCTTAAGCNCAAGTCTTATGAGGAGCAGCTGAGGAAACTGGGGTGTTTCAGTCACGGGAAAGATGCTGAGAGGAGACCTTCTCAATCTCCACAATTACCTGAAAGGAGGCTGAAATTAGGTGGGGCCAGTCTCTTCTCCAAGATAAGCAAGAGAATAAGAGAAAATTAACTCAAATTGTGCCAGGGGAAGATTAGTTTGAATATGAGAAAAAAAATTATCCATTGAAAGAGTGGTTAAGTCCTCAAACAGTCTGCCCAGGGAGGTGAAGTAATCACTGCCCCTGGAAGCATTCAAAAAAATATGTAGAGGTGGTGCTTAGGCACTTAGTTTAGTGGTGGACTTAGCAGTGTTAAGGTAATGGACTAAGCAATATTAAGGACTTGATGATCTTGGAGGTCTTTTCAAAATTAATCATAGAATCATTAAAATTGGAAAGTTTAGGCAAATTATTAGTCAGATTTCACTTCTTGCCATCACATCATCATACCATGGCAGAAACCAAACCACCTGCACTAATATCATCACACTCATCTTGATACATATTTTGACATTTTCTTCCAGAAATGTTTCTTCTCAGAAAAAGCATTAAATTCCCACTATTTATTTTGCCTTTGTCCTGTTAAGATTAGCTACATTTTAAATTGGCCATCAAAGAAAATTTACTAGATCAATACCTTGAGGGTTTGTTTGGTTCTTTGCACTTCTAAAGCCAGTTTTTTTCCTCACAACAGGAAATACTATCACAATAATATCACAAGGTATTTTTGCTCTCTATGTGCTCCATGCTCCCCTTAAGCTGGCTCACTTCAATGGAAGTGTTGGAATACCACATAACAGAGAGAGCAGCAAGAGCAGAGTCGGAAGATGGAGAGAAAACCCTAAACTGGCACTAGCATTAAAGTCTTTAAAATTAAAGACTCATACATCCAACGAGTAGATAGTGAAAATAGTGGCTTCGGTAGCTTTCCCTATTGCTCACAGCCTTCCCACAGTCAGCTCCTTACCTTCCCCCTTGGTATTCATGCCAGAACAACTCCTATAATTAGAAGCTTAAGCTGATGTAGGGTCAAAACAAATAAAGTTCTCTTTCTTGGTATGTTGCTTTCACCCTGAACTAATTTAGACATTGCTTGCAAAGTTCTACCAAGACAGTTGTTCTGTCAGACCAGAAACAGGGGGAAGTGTGGTCACAGTACTTTTGAGATAGTCTTACAGAAAGGCATCTCATGCAACAAAAGAGAACATATGAGAGAAAACGAGCCCCGCATTGTGGCTTTCTTACCCTGCACAACTGGCGACATTTCCCATAGATGGCACTGTTTTGTATCAATACTACACGTGTATATAATAACAATAACAAAAATAATAAAATGTGTATATAATAACAATAAAATAAAATGTGTATATAATAACAATAAAATAAAATGTGTATATAATAACAATAAAATAAAATGTGTATATAATAACAATAAAATAAAATGTGTATATAATAACAATAAAATAAAATGTGTATATAATAACAATAAAATAAAATGTGTATATAATAACAATAAAATAAAATGTGTATATAATAACAATAAAATAAAATGTGTATATAATAACAATAAAATAAAATGTGTATATAATAACAATAAAATAAAATGTGTATATAATAACAATAAAATAAAATGTGTATATAATAACAATAAAATAAAATGTGTATATAATAACAATAAAATAAAATGTGTATATAATAACAATAAAATAAAATGTGTATATAATAACAATAAAATAAAATGTGTATATAATAACAATAAAATAAAATGTGTATATAATAACAATAAAATAAAATGTGTATATAATAACAATAAAATAAAATGTGTATATAATAACAATAAAATAAAATGTGTATATAATAACAATAAAATAAAATGTGTATATAATAACAATAAAATAAAATGTGTATATAATAACAATAAAATAAAATGTGTATATAATAACAATAAAATAAAATGTGTATATAATAACAATAAAATAAAATGTGTATATAATAACAATAAAATAAAATGTGTATATAATAACAATAAAATAAAATGTGTTTTTAAAAAAATATTATTATATACAACATTTATAGGGTGGTTGTGGCCAGGAGGAGGTTGCTTTCTTCTCTCAGGCAACCAGCACCAGAACAAGAGGACACAGTCTCAACTGTGCCAGGGGAAGTTTAGGCTGGAGGTGAGGAGAAAGTTCTTCACTGAGAGAGTCATTCCCCACTGGAATGGGCTGCCCAGGGAGGTGGTGGAGTCACCGTCCCTGGAGGTGTTCAAGGCACGTTTGGACGTGGCACTTGGTGCCATGGTCGAGTCTTGGGGGTCTGTGGTAATGGGTTGGACTTGATGATCTTTGAGGTCTCTTCCAACCTTGCTGATACTGTGATAATAAAGAGTAAAACCCAGATCATGTACATATGTCTTTTGGCAATGGGTCATATCTCAGGTGTTAATACTTCAAGTGTTGGTGAAGCAGCAAAATAGTATCAATAAACTTGGAAGAGATAAAACAGAAGAAAATAAATCTTGAATTCCCATGAATGTTCATAACATACATAGGATTTTCTCAAGGATCTTCAGTCTCCAGTAGCCTGAAATAATCAGGATTCTAAATATGGATTTTAAAATCTTACTAGAGAATGGAATAAGTAAACATTGCAGTCTTCAAGAGTTGTTGAACACTGATATATGTATGAAGGGACCCTGAGAACATCTCTCCTCTTTGAGGCCTTTGTGCCTCAGGGCTCAGGGTCAAGTCAGAGAGTGCAGCTGCAGGCTGTCTCCGCTCCTTCATCAATCACGCACAGAGGCTCCCAAGCAGCACCTCATCCCAGGCCAAAGTCTCATCCTGTGTGAACCGATCTTAAGATGAGCCTCTCTCACTTGCTCCCCTCTCCCCACACACACCTCCCATGAGCAACACCTGTTGTGATGCAGCCTAGCCTGTGCCTCTCGTGGCACTGTGGATCCAGCCCACTTGTAGGGTGTCTCATTTCTCTTGGTGCTCCTGCCAGCCATCCCAAGGCTGTGTCTGACCCTGGTTCACCTCCCTGGACCTGCCTGCCTTACCTCACCTCACTCAAGCATTGGTGTCTGTGTTCTCATCATCTCACCTTCTGGGTCACTCACTCTCATGGAGCAGCCAGCCCTCACTGCTCTGTAACTGTATAACCTTATGTTTTGTCTCAAGGACTCATGAGGGAATATAAATTGCAGAAAAATATAAATAACGGTCTAATTACAACTGAAATAACTCTCGCCCAACTAGCTTGAGAAAATAAAACCATAAAGAAGTATAGAATGAAATATCATTCAGGTCAGCCTGACATTTCTTGCAGGCAAAATATTCCTTATGAAAATTAGACTCTGAGGTCTCAAAGTGAATGTGGAAAAGACTACATCTGTCATCACTGACATGATTGATGACAGAACAGGAAAACTGCAGCTACACATAGAAAGTGCCATAACTGGCTGGCAATGTATATGTATGGGTAAACTTTTGACTCAGCTGCAGTGGAACACAAGGATGTGAAGCAAAACAGTAAGGCCTTCCAACAACTATATCAGCATCAAAATAACTTGGTAACTGTGGAGATTTAAAACTCTAGAATGAGTAGTAGACTAATCTGGACAGCCTTGAGGGGAAACATACTGTAGCTTTGGTACAAACTGTTCAAACCTATTCCAGCAATACAGCTCTTCTTCAAGGCTTTCTGTCAAGAGAGAGGCAGGCACTCCCTGTTTCAGTCTTCTTGCTTAAAGCCAGTAGAATGGGATCACTTGCAGTGCACTGCCAGATGCAGTTCCAACAGTACACACAAAAAGATCAAGAGCTGCCATGGGATTATACTCCACAGAATCTTTGTCATTAAGTTATTTGTAACATACTAGATTTCTCAAATATTCCTTGTCATCAGGGACATAGTTCATCTCACAGCTCTCCAGAACTGCAATGTCATCTTTTCCTTCAACACAAGTTCCTTGTGCTAGAAAGAATCTATCTCTTTGGGAGTTACTTACAAGCCAGATAAAAAAAGTGAAAGAATGAAACAACACAGTACTTGATCTGACACAAACCTTCAAAACCAGCAGGTATTGGAGTCACAAAGCAGGAAAGAAGCTCATATTTACAATACAGAAGAAATTAACTTCCACTAAGTATCACTTCATGCGTATCCCTCATCTGAGGAAAGTTTGATCTTTCTTCATCACAGAAGAAATTACCTACATCTGGGACCAGGCTATCTAATAATTACTGGAGTAACTGAAGACATGGGATCAGAAGAGAACTGTTCTGGGCTACTGGTGTTGGGCTAATTCTCTGACAAAGCCATGTTTCTCATAAACTACACTGGCAGCCAGCAGTAGGGGATCCACATAGCAGCAGGAATCATAGGAAAGTAATGCCACAGCCATAACTCATTCTTCCATTAAAAGCAACACTCTGGAAAGCTGATCCTGAGCTTTCACAGGGGGTCAGTGCATGTTATCACATTAGCAGGGTAGTGATGTAGATAACCATCCACACCAAGTTACAGTAGGAGAAACCATGGTGCAAGGTAAAAGAACAGCAAAGAAATGCAGCTCTTCTAAGATTGCTCAGGCCTGAAGCAAGACAGGAAAGTGATAAGTTACCAAGTACAGGCAGAAATTAAGAGGGATAAAAAAGAAGCCTGGGAATACTGAAGTGATTAGGAAACAATAACATTGATAAGGGATTGATGTACGGAAGAGTAAGCAAGTTTATAGAGCAAAGACAGAAAGAAATTGAAGGAGCTGAGTGTGCACAAGCATTAATTACTCTGATTTTAGACTACTTCAGCTCCAGACTTTTATTAAAAATAATAAGCCAACTGATTTAGTTACAGGTATTATAAAGGAGTTGAGAAGTACCCTGATAAACTCAGACAAAATGTATCAATTCCTGCAGCATGACTGAAGTGGGATGAGGTTACATAACAGGTAACCGGTTTGGTCCTCAAGTTTTTTGTTGCTAAACAGTCAAATTGACAATTGAAGAGTGATCCACAATCAGCTTGACTACCATTCCTTATTTAAATTGACTAAGAGAAGTGAATATTAGAACATCTGCAGCCTGCTAAGTGGAATATGGAGTTTCACATAAAGCTTTCAAGTGATTCAGAAAACCTACATGATTGTTGCCAAACAAGTGTGCTTTATACACAGAACTGTCTGTAGACTTTTGAAGCCGCAGCAGAATGCATTCAAGGCTATGCACAGGACATCAGTTCAGCAGGCACAATTTCTTAAACAGGTGAAGCACACAGCAGCTTTAATTTCTGCAGACACAGAGGTTTTACCTTTGGATCAGGTAAGGAAAACCAGCAAACAAAGCCTCTACAGCTATGCTGGGAAAGTCTTACAAAGACAGAAAAAAAATGAAATAAATAGTTAACTCTTAATCCAATGGCTTTGGCAGTACAAAGGGGAACGATCTGCAGATGTTGACCATGTTCACAAGCTCTAACAACCATCTCCTGTTTGCTCGTCACAGAGTATTGGCCTAGACAGCCCATAGGCACACTCTGTCATTAATAATTCATCTTCCTAACTACACTCTTGGGCAGGGACTAGAGACCTCTAGGATTGAGTCCAACCTATCACCTAACCCTTCTAATTAACTAAACCATGGCACTAAGTACCTCATCCAGCCTCCTTTTAAACACCTCCAGGGGTGGGGACTCCACCACCTCCCTGGGCAGCCCATTCCAATGCCAACCACTCTTGCTGTGAAGAACTTCTTCCTAATACCCAGCCTAAACCTGCCCTGGCACAGCTTGAGGCTGTGTTCTCTTGTTCTGTCACTGGGCGCCTGGCAGAAGAGACCAACCCCACCTGGCTACAACCTCCCTTCAGGTAGCTGCAGAGAGCAATGAGGTCTGCCCTGAGCCTCCTCTTCTGCAGGCTGCACACCCCCAGCTCCCTCAGCCTCTCCTCACAGGGCTGTGCTCCAGCCCCTCATCAGCCTTGGTGCCCTTCTATAGACATGTTCAAGCACCTCAACATCTTTTTTCCAACCTGGTTGATTCTGTGACTATCTGCTCAACTTCTCACAACTAGACCCTCAGTTTAGGGCCACACTATTGCAAATGCTGGGTAACCACAAAGTAACAGAAGGGTGGAGCTAGAGAGGTACAGCAGCATTGGACCTTTATGACCACTACATCTTTAAAGCTTCCTAGTCCATGCAGATTATTGGTGCTGCACAAAAAGCCTACCAAAAACATTCACGAGCAAACAAAAATATGAAGAAATAGAGGTAACAAAACTTCAAAGCTTAGCCCAGTTTTAATTTGGCTAGAAAGAGAAACCATTGTGGTAAACAATACACAATACACAAGAGAGGTTTGTGTATTATCTTTCTTCAAAGGAAAAAAAACCTAAAACCCTGAGGAATGGTAAATTCTTACTCAAAATTTTTTTGATTGAGCTATAGGTAAGAGTCTACCTTTAGACATTTAAGAAGGAAGATTTTCTTTCTGATGAAAAATAAACACAATTAAACACCTACATTTTTACAAGAGTTCATTTCATTTATTTTTACTTCTGCAAATTTTGAAAAGGAAGAGAAAGTAGGGAAAAGAATTTGTCGAGTTCTGAAACCCTCCAATCTTAATTTCTTAGAGAAACATGTAAAACAATGGTAGCAGTTTGTCAAATACTGTTATCTCAGAATACTCCTATTTATACCAGTGCACACATACAACATCAACAGGTGGAATAATCTGGTTTTGTTGAGATATGAACTGCGTGATCTACTCTAGGTGATCCTGCTTCCTTTCCTGCTCTTTCAAGGTCCCTTCCAACCCCTAACATTCTGCAATGAACAAAAGCCTTGGCACCAAGCATTTAATCCCCAAATTTTTATCTCCTTACCAGTGACAGCAGTTCACAGACACTTCTTTTTCTCCATAAGTCTTCCCAACTTCTCCTATGACAATGCTTAGTGCTTCTCTCTTCTAGTATTCTGTTGAGGGGCAATTTCAAGCAAAATGGAAAACACCTGAGGGGTAATTTAAGTGAAATGGAAAACACCTGAGGGGTAATTTCAAGTGAAATGGAAAACACCTGAGTCGGAGGGACAGCTCCAAGGCTGAGGGCAGAACAAAAGGTTTTGGTCTCACTGCATGCAGTGTTCTAATGACATCATCTCAAGATCTCTGCACTACCTTGGCAGAACTGTAAAATTCTTACATGATGCAGGGCTTAGTGTGTCATAATGATCCCTCACTTTGTTGCCAGGTAGCCTTTTCCATCTTCATTTTCTTCTCTGAGGACTATAACTGCTCTCTGTCAAAGGATGAGGAGGGGAAGAGCAATCAGGCTATCAGCAGGAGCACAC
This sequence comes from Ramphastos sulfuratus, assembly GCA_013399055.1. NCBI lineage: Eukaryota > Metazoa > Chordata > Aves > Piciformes > Ramphastidae > Ramphastos > Ramphastos sulfuratus. Next base: position 11,284 of record WBNM01009585.1, on the reverse strand, counting down.
TCCTCTGTCCTGCTCACTCACATGCGCACTTCTACTTTTCTCACCACTTTGCACTTTTCCATCTGTGATGAGTCAGTTGAGGGAAAAGTGGTATTGAGAGACAGAGCCAAATCATCTAGGGATATTCAGGAAAAAGTGCAAAACTTAAAACCTAAGTTATAAGACTCCTATTGGAAAACAAACTGCTATTGGAAAACAAATCTGTGCTGGTTTGAGGCTAATTGGAATATTTTTTAACTGAAATTAAATCCTTAGCTGTAAGAAGAAAGAAAAATAACAAGAGTAACCTGTATCACTCGTACTTCTGCTGAGAAGCACAGCTANCATATATATGCTTGTAAATTGTGTTAAGCTGTAAATAGAGCTTCATTCCTTAACTTCCAGCCAGCTGAGTCTAGCCTAGGTGATTTCATTGTCGGGGGGGTGGGGGTGGGTAACTCCCAAACCATCACAAAACCTGACCTCTGTAGTGCAACATGACAGCCAAGACTTGTGTCTTTAACCTACTCATTTTTGAATGCTTATTTGGTTTATTTTGGAAGGTTCATGACAAAATCCAAATTTGGTTCTCTTGCACAGGACTCAGACAAAATGTGCTTTACTTCAACACAGGCACTACAAGTACTCCAGAAAATGTTAGTAATCCCAATGAAGGGAGTGAGGCACGATTCTGATATTAAAATTCCAAGAATTTCTTTCTGTCCCCTCACAAATTAAATTTAAAAAATAACTAAATATAATACAAGAAGGTCTGTTTAACTTACTTTAAAGTTGTCAGATATCTATAATTAGTTTTAATGTGTGATTTTCTTAAATACCACATTATCTCTTTTATCCTTGCCACCTTCTGTCACACCAGTCCCATCCCTTGTGAATTTTGATTATTTACAAAGATGAAAAAAATGTTAAAACAAAAATAATGCTAAAAATATAATTTACAAGCAAAAGAGCTGTCAAATCAATACTAATACTTTGAATACTTGGAATCTTATGATTCCAAGAACAACTTTATTTCTTACTGCTGGATTTACTCCACTGAGTAGTTAGATCTTTGTTCCCTGAAGCTAAATGTCATAAAATCATGGAATTGTCAGGGCTGGAAGGGACCTCAAGAACCATTTAGTTCCAACCTCCCTGCCATGGGCACGGATACCTCCACACACAGATTGCTCAGAGCCACATCCAGCCTGGCCTTAAAAACTTCCAGGGATGAGGCTTCCACCACCTCCCTGGGCAGCCTGTTCCAGTGTCTCACCACCCTCATGGTAAAGAACTTCTTCCTAACATCCAATCTGAAACTACCTACTTCTAGTTTTGCTGCATTCCCCCCAGTCCTATCACTACCTGACATCCTAAAAAGTCCCTCCTCAGCTTTCCTGTAGGCTCCCTTTAGATACCAGAAGGCCACAATAAGGTCTCCTCAGAGCCTTTTTTTCTCCAGACTGAACAGCCCTAACTCTCATATGATTCTCAGAAACCTACATTACTGCCCAAGGTCTGTAAAAAGAATGGGAGGAATTCCACTGCCTTTTAAGTCTCTATCTATATCAATGCAGTAAGTGTTTTTCTGTTCCTTATGAAAAAGAGGAATCAGAAATTCTGACTATTTAACTTCATCCTAACCTTCCTTCTGCATTACTTTGCATCAACAATTTACACATAATACAAAATATTCTCTGGTTCCTCTGTTTTAAAACTCTGCAAAGTAAGATGACTTGGAGAAAGAGATTGGATTTAGCACTTCTAAACTATCAGGATAATCTCTTCCTACTCAGAAACTCCCATAAAGATAAGAAACCAGCTTTCTGGCTAGTTTAAGTGAAATTGGTAATATTTGAAGACTTCCAGAGAAACAGATGGGGAAAAGGTTTAGCGAGGAAATATTTAATCAGCAGAGATTTGGCAAATTAATCTGTAAATGAAACCTTGCATGTGTGCTCTTTTCATTACAGGAAAGCAGTATTCCTGCTGCCAATCATTTCCCAGCATTCTCAGTACTGAAGTGCACCTTACCACACATTGCTCCAACACACTCCACTGCTTTAGCAACAGCCTGCTGTACTTACAAGCCAGATAATACGGTCCTTCATAAACCAACCAAACAAAACAAATCATCAAAATCTACATTCCCTGTTTTGCCCCATCCCTTGAGGATCCCAGTGGAAAGTTCTACTTATGGAGATTGCTTGTTGGACAAATCCATAAATGGAATAATACGGTTACCTAGGGTAACTTTGATGCTTCAGAGGTAAATGATTTGGGGGTATGGATCTGATCTTCCACCTTAGTGAAGTTAGCAAGCAAAAGGAATAAATGCCAGATTTTCGGTGACCCAAGTGTTGCCCACCAAACTGAAATTCCTTGAACCAGTTTTGTAACAGCCTATATTCACATAATGGCAATACCTTATGAGCTCTTACCATAACATTAGCTTTTAAGTATTTATAGCTCACATTCTTTATATCACAGGAAAAAGTATGCAGGATCTTATACTCTGGAGAGCAGAGATCACAGCATCAGGAAACTCAATAGTCACTTTGTTATAATGCAGTAGCTTCAACACATAAGCCTTCAAAAGGCAAAGTATCCAGTGTGTGAAATCTTTTGATCTATTTTAGAGGAATTATACAACTAAGAAGCACTGGTTTGACACTGGTAACTCTTTTTTCTTATTAGCTTCCAAGCACAGCCATAATTTATATGTAATTCTTTAACAGAAATCTGTACTAAAATGACCATTGAAACCCTAGACAGCTTTTTTTCCAGCCTTACTGAGCTTATGAAATGTAACAGGTGTTGCAGTAACTGGACTTGTTCCTCCTCCCTTGAGGTAATCATGTTTTACAAAGAAACTGAGCTCTTACCTGCATTTCTCTAAGCATATTAAAGGAGACTTTTCTGTCTAGATATTCGTTAGAAATATTACCACTAATTTGCTTCCATTTACCACAGCTGCCTTCCATCTACTTCACATGAAACCATAATTATCCTTGTGATCTCCCTTTAGAGAAACCTCCATTTACCATACCTTTAGCATTAAAATGACAAACAGATTTGGAGAACTTAGTATGTCTGAGACAAGATATTGCATTTTACATTATTTGTTACATAGATAACCTAAAAGAACCAATCCATGCAAGCAGATGCCCTGTAACAACAGATATATGATCTGCAGAAGTATGTGAAAAAATCCCAGTTATTGAAATGGGCGAACATGTTGCTCCTTGCTCCTGCTTTTGTCAGCTTCAGAAGCAAGGTTATGATGATCATAGAATCAGAGAATCATAGAATGGTAAGGTTGGAAGGAGACCTCAAGGATCATCTAGTTCCAACCCCCTGCCATAGGCAGGGACACCTCCCACTAGTACAGGTCACTCAAGGCCTCGTCCAACCTGGCCTTGAACACCATCAAGGAGGGAGCAGCCANGTTGAATTTCATGAGGTTGGCCTGGGCCCACCTCTCCAGCCTGCCCAGGTCCCTGTGGATGGATCCCTGCCCTCTATAAAGTCGACTGTGCCATACAGCTTGGTGTCATCTGCAAACTTGCTGAGGGTGCACTCAATTCCTCTGTCCATGTCACTGACAAAGATGATGACACCTAGCAACACATTACAATGGTTTCCACTCAGATGTCTGCCAAAAGAACAAAAGGCAGTTTTTAAATATTTGAAGAGAGCAGATTTTTATACTGATACATGAGTTCACTGAAGTCCTCAGGTCTCTCCTACAAATTATCTAGAATTTATTTTGTGAAATTCTAACAGATGAAGCAGCTTCAGTTATGGACATTGAGAAAAGTCTTTTCAAAGAAAGAGTGGTGAGACAGGAGGTGGTTGAGTCACCAACTCTGAATGTGTTTAAAGGTCATTTAGATGTGGTGCTTGGAGATACCACACAGAATCACAGAATCGTAGAATGTCAGTGGCTGGAAGGGACTTTGAAAGATTATCTAGTCCAACTCCCCTGCCAGAGCAGGATCATCTATACCAGATCACATATGGTTTAGGGATGAACTTTGTAGAGTAGGGTCAATGGTTAGACTTGATCCCAAGGGGCTTTTCCAACCCGAATGAATCTACGATTCTATGAAATATAGTGTCACATCAGCTCTGGCCCAGGACACGAGGGCAATGAATTGGCTGCTACAGTCTCTACCTGCATATCAATTTAGGGTGAAAGTATTTCATGTTGTTTTTTTGTCAAAAAGCTAAGAGAGGATTGTATATCCTATGACAATATGCATATTCTGATGTTTCCTATGTTACAGAACTTGGCTTTAAGTTGTCAAATGTCAGCTCTTCTATTGAACAAGACACTGATTATTCAAGACATAAAAATCAGGTTTCCATGCAACTTTTGAGCACTCCATTGTGGCACCTGCATTTAAGTCTTTGTGAAGACTACAGGAAGAGGGAGTTTCATACTAAAGGTCAAATATACAGAGCTCTTTAAGGGGTTATGAAAAATAACTTCCACCTCTTTAGGGAGGATGCCTTTTCTGCCTCTAATGAATATCATGCAATTACCAAAACTCTTATGATGATCTGTCTACATTACTATAAAATTGAGTATGTTGTATATTCCAAGCCTGATATGATTTTAAATATATTAATTTTATTTTTTAAACCCAACTTCAAAGGAACACTTCAGTGCTGAAAATGGTAAGCACTAAAATGTGTTGATGTACACTTCAAACAGGAAAAAGTGGTTTCTTCATTTACCTGGTGCCTTCTTCATTCTGCCTAGGTGCAGTACTTCCCTTCCCCCAAAAGAGATACCTTAGCTCTGATATAAATATAAATGATTGCTAGTGGTGAAAGAGAACAGCTACCATCTATGCACATTCCTGATATATGCAGGACACCAGACACATTGCAAACTTGCTGCCACTTTATCCCCATGCTCTTCAGAGAAAGGGAAATGTGTGGGTCCTCAACTGGTATGAATTGTCAAATGCACAGGAGGGAATGATGTTATAATCACTAACATCGGTCTTTATTCCTGTGTCTCTAGGAACCATAACACAGAATCACAGAATGTTATGGGTTGGAAGGAACCTTCAGAAATTATCAGATTCAACCACCCTGCCAAAGCAGGACCACCTAGGGCAGACCACACAGGAACAGGTCCAGGCTGGCTTTGAAAGTCTCCAGAGAAGACTCCACAACCTCTCTGGGCAGCCTGTTCCAGTGGTCTGTCACCCTCATCATAAAGTTTCTCCTCACGCTGAGCTGGAGCAACTTGTGTTCTATTTTATATCCATTATTCCTTGTCCCACTACTGGGTGCTACTGAAATGAGCCTGGCTCCTTCCTTTTGACACTCACCCCTCAGATATTTATAGGTATTGATAAGATCCCCTCTCAGCCTTCTCTTCCCTGAACTAAGCAGTTCCAGTTGTCTCAGTCTTTCTTCATTGGAGATACATTCAACTCCCTTAATCATCTCCATTGGACTCTCTCCAGGAGATATTGCTATCTTATTTATCATCAAATTATGATTGCTCTTTAAAGTTGAAGTATGCTTAATGAAGTAGTTTTTGGTTTTTTTTTCACTTATTGTACCTGCAATCTTAGTATACCAGATACACTGGTATACCAGCAATGCACAGAGACATAGAAATAAAGAGTGAATGTGAAGTTCAGCTTCAGTTTATATAATCTTGAATTATCTATACTCAGCTCTTCTAGAGTATTCTTCTTAGATCAAAAGAGGAAACTTTAAAATATTGGTCTATTTACTTTAAAATCCAGGAGCAACTATGCATCACAGCTCTCCATACTATGGCCAGCTATGGGCTAATCATTTATTCATTAACCTCAGTTTGACTTGGTATACTGACAGTAAAGTGGAAAAATGTGATTTAGGAGGTAAAAAAAGTTTAATCCATTAGAAGAAAAACACTAAGTCAAGCACACCACGCTGTGGGCTGAAAAATACAAAGCTCTTTCCCACTAGATTTTCATTTCTCTCTGGATCGAACCTGTCTGACCACTAACTGTCCACCCACAAAGATGATAAAAGATTGTGTCAGCCTAAATTTTAATGCAGGTCTAAGAGAGAAGAAGGGATACTGGCATCTGCAAAAAGGGATTATTTACCCAGAATGTAGATCAGATTTTTTTGTATGACTCTGTTTCAGGCGATTACCTAATAATTTCTACTGCTGTCAGAAAGATTATGGAGCAAACAGATTTTGTCAGGGGGGTAGCCTAAACCATTCCTTGAGGTCCCTTCCAATCCAATCTTAATTTTCTACATTCCTAAAATTTTGGAAAGGTGCTAAAATTTTCATACTGTAGCTGGAATCTGAAGCAGAGTATTGCTTCACCACTCCAAATGGTAGAAGAGGAGCCTGAACACCAGACCGTCAAAGCTGACCAGCAAACTCCATGACATACAACAGAGGAAATGTTCCATACAACTCCCCTGTGTCCAAGCTGGAATTCTTGAAAATCCTGGCATTGTTTCCTATTTCAGACAATCCTGTTAATACTAGGAAACCACAAAAACCCAAAGAACCACACAGCAGTGTGATTAGCAGCATACTTTGTACACTGCACAGTGAGTAAAGAAAACTGCATAGTAAAAGCCACGTTCTAGTACATATGTTCTTAGGCACAGATAGAGGAGAGGGAACTGACCTCCCTGGATTCTTGGGGTAATTTTGGGCAAATCACTCAAGTCAAGTCTAAAATGCTAATTCTATTACTTTGGAGTGCTTCTGTGCTCTTAGTCAATGTCCCAAATCTATATCAAAGTTCACACACAAAGTTCTGTGCCTTGCTGTTTTACAGAACCAGCCAGTAGGAGCATCACAGCTCATTCCTTCAGGATAGCACTGTCCAGAAACGTTGGAACTCCAAACCTGGAGGTCTAATAAATACCTTTGTTTGAGAAACAGTACTAATTAGTCCTATCGTGGTGCTATAACAAGACAACTGTATCATCTCCAGGGCCATAGCAAGTATTTCTAATGGCTTTAAGCTGCCTATTTCCTGAAGGGTGGTTGTGGCCAGGAGGAGGTTGCTTTGTTCTCTCAGGCAACCAGCACCAGAACAAGAGGACACAGTCTCAAGCTGTGCCAGGGGAAGTTTAGGCTCGAGGTGAGGAGAAAGTTCTTCACTGAGAGAGTCATTCCCCACTGGAATGGGCTGCCCAGGGAGGTGGTGGAGTCACCATCCCTGGAGGTGTTCAAGGTGGGTTTGGACGTGGCACTTGGTGCCATGGTCTAGTCTTGAGGTCTGGGGTAGTGGGTTGGACTTGATGATCTTTGAGGGCGCTTCCAACCTCGCTATACTGTGATACTGTGAAGATAGTTTAGCAGAGCTGTCTGGAGATCTGAGGATTGTTCTGCACTGTGAAAGGTAAATAGATCCTTTATAGTCTAGTTCTCAATCAAATATAGGACATAAATTCTCTACCTCATAAAAATGCAACTGCAGTAAACATTCACTAAAATATTGCTGCACTCAGGTACTAAATTATTGAGAGTGAAGAGAGATCCTGTAGGATGATGTCGTGGGTTTAAAGAGCTGACAGAGTAAAGCTCTCAAATGAATTGGAGAAAAAAACCCAGAACTGTATTTGGAGAGAGTGTTACAGATAGAAATTACAAAGCAAATACAGAATCCATAAGTGAAACCCCTGAATTTTCCCCCAACCCAAAACTAAATCTATCATCCCCAGTGCTCCAATCCTCCCCCTCCCACGCCTCTGCCACCCAAGAGGCCTAAGCACAGCCTCTGGAGGCCCCAACCAGGCCTATCCTTACATGTTTATCCCGATAACGCAGCTCCTGCCCGACACAAGGCTGGAGGGGGAGGAAAGGAGAACAAGCTGGCCTTGCTGTGAGCTTATGGAGAGATAGCAGAATTGTGGGATTGAATAACAATCTTCAAGTCCCTAGAGGACTTTTTTAACCCTATAGTTCTCAACCTGGCACAAACTAGGATACAGACATTAAAAAAATACACTCTATTTGGAACGGGATAATGGCAGCCATTCCAATGAGTTTCTGCTAATCAAAACCACATCCCAGTAACCACAGGAACTCCACAGCACTACCTGCAAGACACAGGGGTTCTCTACAAAAGTATTAAGAATGCCTTCATTAACAGAAGATAAAATGATCACAGAGGGGAGACTGACATAATATCAAAGGAAACATCAATCATCATAGCCTTTGGTTAGCCAGTCATTGTTCTTTTAATGCACCGTACAGTATGCCCACAGGTAAAGCTGTGTTTAATCTACCTTCTGCCTCAGATTCTGGGAAAGAAAAGAGGTGGTATTTTCATTCTAGGTTTCTGGTTTAGCTCTAGGGAAAAAAATACAAACCAAAACAAAACAAAAAAAAACCCCAAAACAAAACAATACAGGAAAGTTTCTGAAGTTGCGCAAATCTAGAAAATGCAGCAGTTTGATCAAACTGGGCTGCCTCTGATCATTGCCAAAGCCATGTGAATTAAAACAAACCAACAAACAAGAAAACAAAAAACACCACAAAGAAAGAAAAAAAAAAAAAAAGCAACCACCAAATGCTAATGAAAGGTGTGGGACTTCATAACAACTCTTATCTCTCTAGGATAAGATGGCTTCACAATGCAATATTAAAGCTGCAGGGCTGTGAGCAAATCAATACAGTTCTACTGGGATCAATTACACTGTGTAAATACACTAAAATATATCAGAATCTCCTTGGACTTCAAGATGCATTTCTCTGTAGTGCAGACAGTCCTCATAAACAAAGCATCCCATCTCAACCCACATACTTCAGTGATTCTAAACCACAGTTAACCTTTGGTGTTATCATTAAGTGCCTAAAGAATCTTTCTTTACAAGAACTGTTGCAAGACACAGAACACTTCTTCCCAGCTGACAAGCTGTATAGCCAGAACACCTCATTGCCTTTAGAAAGAAGATAATTATGAATAACATGATGGGAACTTTCAGAACATACTGCATCAATCAAGTTCTGCATGAGTAATTATAACCATGTTTTATAACATCATTAATTTTGTCTGCAGGACATGTCTCATTTCTCAAATACAGGACTTCTTTCCCAAAGGACATTAGCCCTCAGCGTAAGTTCTTGGTAAATTACTATGACTCTGCTGAGAACATCCAAGTAGTAGAGAAACATTCGTTTCCGGACTAGGATTTTGATGTTGAGGTCACAGAAGGTACTGTCTGCAAGCTGGCTATTGTCCTTCTGTGCTGTTTTGAAAGACTTTGTAAATCTGTACAAGCTGTTAGGTATAGGAAGGCTTATGTCAGTAAGCATTACAATTCTTTTTTTTTTTCCCTCACAGAGTGAAGCCAGCTCACCTCTCTTTACTGCTACTTGAACATAAATCTATCAATTTCTGAAGACTCTATCTTTAGATTGCAAGTTGGGTTTTTTAAAATGTATTTTTAATGTAAGTATCATAAAGAAAGGAATGAATAATTTCTCTGCAGAAGTCAACAAGTTGAGTTGAGCTTCATTGTAACAAAACCCCCAAGATAAATAAGTGAGGCTTACTTTCAAATGGCAAAAATAGGAAAAATAAAGCAAAGAACTAGTTTCTCACAGATCACATAAACTTAGAGAGCATTCAGAAATTATTACAGAGGTTTGCGTAAGCAAGGATCCCTCAAGTACTTCATAATTACAGTATCACAGTATAAGCAAGGTTGGAAGAGACCTCAAAGATCATCAAGTCCAACCCATTACCACAGAACTCGAGACTAGACCATGGCACCAAGTGCCATGTCCAAACGTGCCTTGAACACCTCCAGGGACGGTGACTGCACCACCTCCCTGGGCAGCCCATTCCAGTGGGGAATGAAGACAAAGATAAATTTTAGAGAAAAGTAAGAGAGAGAGGAAAATAGATGCAGAACTGAAATGGAGAAGGACTGGAAAGGAGATAAGGAACTCATCACTTGAAACGACGACAGACCATCCATGGAGGATATCAGAAATATGAGATTGTAGCCAGTAACAGTATGACTCTAGGATAGTGTTGTGGAAGGCCAAAATAGGCCTAAATATGTCCTGGTTTGTCCAGACATGTTTTCTGCTCTCCCTCCTTCTGTTTTTTGGAGAAGCAACCATTGGAATAGAAGATAAAGACCTGGTGCCATCGAGTCTCCTCTCTCTCGTAAACAGGGTACCTGCAGGTGTTTACACACTTGCTTGTCTTCTGCCCTAAAAGGGTAAAAGCAAGCCTGACTTTACCTAATATGGTCAAATTTGGCAAACTGCTATTCTGATTCTGACCTGTGGCCAAGAAGTCATTAGTCTCAGGCTGCACTGATAAAAAGAGATGAGCAGGCAAACACAATGTGCTCTCTCTGTGTGCTTCTGCCTCATTGCTCTCTGCCATTGCATCCTGCCATGCTCTACCTGCTACATACTAACAAGCACTGATGCTTGATCAGGTCAGAGATTGTCTGCCTCTCTCCTAGCACTCTGTTAAAGCCTGGGAAGTTTCAGAAGTCTTTAACAGCTATTAAGACACTGATAGAACTCCCTTCAAGTGTTTGGGTACTGTCTGGAAACCATAATTAGCCCTGGGAATCCAGATATAATAGTTTGTGAGTAAATACTTAAAGCCTGTCTCTAACTGAATCCAAGTGCCTTCTGCCTTAAGCAGAAAGGAGCTTCTCAAGTCCCTCTAGCGGAAAAGTGGTATAGTCAACTGCAAGAACCTCTCTTCCAGTTCTAATAGTTTAATGTTTGTTATATTATTGCTACTTACATCTTAAGTGTTCTAAATTGCTTCTGCTTTTTCCTCTGTGTAATGTTTTTCATGACTGTGTGTAGTGGTTTGGGAATTACCTGCCCTCTCTCTCCCCCGTTTCACCAGACTAGACTCAGTTGGCTGGAAGTTAAGGAATGAAGCTTTATATTTAGAGCTTAGCACAATTTACAAGCATATATATATATACGATATACACAGATGTTTACAGTTATATACAAATTAAAAGCAAAACAGAAACATAAAATCCCTCCTGAAACAGTCAGACTACCCAGAAGGATCCCAAACCAATCCCTCCCCCTCTGCCTCCTTCTCTTCACCCCCTCAGATATAACCAGATCAATCTCTGTATAGCTTACATGATACATTTGTAGAGATCTGAGGTGAGATGTCAAAAAGATGCCAAAGAGGTTAGAGGAAAAGGTTAGATGGGACTACACAGATCTCATGAGAAGGAGCTAAGGCCAATACAACCAGCCACAGACTGACAGAGAAGAAGTAGTGAGAACTAAATGAGAACAAGCCCTATGAGGAGA
>WBNM01009582.1:0-13900 GCA_013399055.1 Ramphastos sulfuratus | reverse complement strand
TATGATTCTATGATCTCATCTCACCCTACCTGCTTAGAAATCTGCTGTTCCTACAGACTGTTCCTTGACTGGTTTTACTGTCTGCTGGGAGACACTCAGCAGTGGAGCTTTAGGACAAACTGTGGGACAGAAAAAAATATCTGTCTTCACAGCCCACTCACTGTGCTTTTAGAGCCTTGCCTGTTGCAGTTTGTTTGCACATGCCCTAAAAAGTGTCCAATCTTTTGGAAGTCACACATTATAAGATATGAGAAAAGCAAAACTACGACACAGCAGAGACTGTGAGAAGGACTCCCCACACATCACAGGAGTTATCTAAAACAATGAGGTTACCTTTAAGTTCTCTCACGTATTTTGAGAGGGGGAAAGGAAATCTAAAAATAAAAGTCTTGCTGAGAGCAGTCTAAACAGTGTTACAGGTACTTCCTCTTAAAGACCTAGATACAGCAGAGCCATCTTTCTAGTAGAAAAAGGGGTTTTAATAAAAGTATCACCTAGTTAAGTACAGCTATCTAAAGGCCTCCCAAGTACTTCACCTGTCTCAGGGACAATGGTTTGAAATTAGAGAAGAGCAGATTTAGATGGGATGTCAGGAAAAAGTTCTTTACAATGAGAGTGGTTGAGCACTGGAACAAGTTGCCCAGAGAGGTAGTTGAGGCCTCATTTCTGGAGATGTTCAAGGTCAGGCTCAATGAGGCTCTGGGTGAACTGATCTAGTTGAGGGTGTCCCTGCTCTCTGCAGGGTCCCTTCCAACCCAAGTGAGTCTACAATCTATGCTTCTTTCTTTGTGTTCTGGCACCTTCTTCATTAGACCTTGAACCTGGATGTATCGACAAAGGTAGAAAACAAACCAAGGCAAAATGTTGTTTATCAGATTTGAAGGTGAAAATAGGCAGTGAATGTGCATGGGTTTTTCCCACCCACACATTTCTTTGAGGCACACAATTATACCAAAGATTTGGGGTTTTTTTGTTTTGAAAAATAAAATGCTAGACAAAAGGTGGTTTGTCATTTTTTTCCCCTTGATTTTAATTAGATGAAAGATGAGATATCTGCTTCTCAGAGATGCTGAGTAGCACACTTAGTAAAATAAGTGTATCACAAATAAGCAACAGGGAAGGAAATGAGGGTTTTTGCTTGACTTTGTACTCTCGTTTCCTATCTCTTGGTGTCTCACCTCCCTTCCATCAGCTTCTTTAAATACTCATTTGACTTCGACAAATACATCGACAGTCATACTAGTTAAGGGTTCCATGCCTCCAAGTAAAGCTCTTACTGTATACAGTTAAAAGGCTCAAGAGGGTTTTTTTGTAGCAGAAACAAACAAAAAAAACCCACAGCTGATGGTTTTGATAGTTAAAAAAAAAAAAAGAAAGAAAGAAAAAAAGAGTAAAGCAATGAAAACCCCCAAATTGTGAAGTGTTTTTTTCCTTCAGAATTAGAATGCTGAAAGAGAAAGTTCCAAGACCAGCCGAAGGGGTTCCACTATTTTTGGCTGCAGAGCTGCTGTACCAGGAGGCCAAGTGACACTTCTCTGGTGACCTGCTTGGTGTCTGCTCAACCAGAATCAAGTTGAACAGGCACAAATACTGGAATCAAAATGTGTTGGAGTCAGCGCCCCGGAGTCAAGACACAATACCAATGTGATTTTAGGTCTTGCTCCCGCTCCGTTTATTGAATCTGAACATGCATTTATGTACCCTTCTAACAGACTGTTCAAGTCAGCCCATTACAAAAGCAATTGGTCCAATCATTTAAGGGACAAGCTGTTGCCCCAACCAGCTGGCTCAAAAATCCCAGATACAACCTCTCGTGGAATGCGCTAATTGGTGTCAGGATGCCTCTTGGTTTTAGTTCTGATCTTGTTTTGCATTCCTGCGGGGAGCCACTTTTGCAGGTGGTGTCATAGAATCATAGAATGGTAAGGTTGGAAGGGACCTCAAGGATCATCCAGTTCCAACCCCCTGCCATAGGCAGGGACACCTCCCACAAGTACAGGTCACTCAAGGCCTCGTCCAGCCTGGCCTTGAACACCTCCAGGGAGGGAGCAGCCACAGCCTCCCTGGGCAACCTGTGCCAGTGTCTCACCACCCTCACTGCAAACAACTTCCTCCTAACATCCAGTCTAAATCTCCNGACTGTGCCACACAGCTTGGTGCCATCTGCACACTTGCTGAGGCTGCACTGATTCCTCTGTCCATGGCACTGACAAAGATGTCAAACAGCACTGGTGCCAGCACTGACCCCTGAGGGAGCCACTTGGCACTGGTCTCCAGGTGGACATTGTGCCCTTGATCACCACTCTCTGTGTGCCACCATCCAGCCAATTCCTTACCCAGCAGTGCTCCACATATCCAGTCCATGTTTTTCCAGTTTGGTGACCAGGATGTCATGCCCTTCAGCATGCAGACTGAGAAACTTCAGCTTACAATTTTGCAGTTAGCAAACTTGGTTAGTTAACTTGGATTTGCTCACATATCCAGCTAATACAGAATATTTCCCTACAAAAATGGGTGCAGCTTACTACTACAGCTTTAAGAGCTGGAGAAGGAAAAGAGAGTAAATTTCCACTTCTTGGTTCAGATGGTTTTCTCTTAATGGAACAAGAGAGTTTTAAAATGTTTTGCATATGAACAGTATCTAGAAATGCTGGGAAAGTCCCTACTACCTGGATTTTTCTGTGGGGTATTTTAAAACATCCTGCTATCAGAAGAATTTTTTTTTTCAAATGCCTTCTCTACATAAATCCATTTTCCAGCTCCAAGGGAGGGGTTTATTTCTCCTTCCATTTGTTAAATACCTTTCGTTTGACTTCTTTTTATCACAGGGCAGGCAAAGATAAAAATGCAAATATCCACCCTTAGAGTGCTCAAATTCTGTTGGGCAGTGGTAAGCCACTGCTATACACTCCTCAAGCTTTGTAGCTTCAAATGCCCACTGATACCAACATGTGGAGCGGACAAGCCATCTGCATGGAAGGTGGGACCCTGTTTTACCAGCAACAAGCAGAAATTTGTAGTCATTAACTGAGGAATTAATTTGCACATCAGTGGATTTAACACCAATTACAGATTGCTTTTGAAGAGCTCCAAGGAGGCACTTTAGGTGTGCACTGGTTGCACCACAGGGCATGTGCTTTATTTGTCATGAGAAGACTTCAGAAGCCCTAGAAACCTTAGAAAGTTTCTTTTCATTGTTGAGCACACCACAGCAGTCAAAGCTTCTCTAGAAAGGAACACTTTGTACATCAGTTACTGAATATGTACAAGAGCAGGGTGCACTTGTGGCCAAGAAGGCTGATGGGTTTCTGCAGTGTATTTNGGATGTTAGGAGGAAGTTGTTTGCAGTGAGGGTGGTGAGACACTGGCACAGGTTGCCCAGCGAAGTTGTGGCTGCTCCCTCCCTGGAGGTGTTCAAGGCCAGGTTGGAGGAGGCCTTGAGTGAGCTGTACTAGTGGGAGGTGTCCCTGCCTGTGGCAGGGGGTTGGAACTAGATGATCCTTGAGGTCCCTTCCAACCTTACCATTCTGTGATTCTAGGACAAAGGGCAACAGGCACAAACTGGAACACTGGAAATTCCACCTAAACAGAAGGAGAAACTTCTTGCATTATTTCTGATCTAGGCCAGGATGCTGTTGGCCTTCTTGGGCACCTGGGCACATGCTGACTTATACTCAGCTGTCTGTTGTTTAACAGCCCTCTCAAGTAACAAAGGCTGAGAACAGTAGAGGAGCCTCCCACTCGCACCAAGCTCATGAACAGTGTAACACATTGTGATTTCCAGGGGGACACTCTGACTTCTGAATCCTTCCAAGTGGTATTTACTTCTGTTTGCAGGGCAAATATCATGGGAATCCCATGCACATAGCAGTGATCATCTCAAACTGTTTGAGAGAAGAAAGAAGAATCCTGGCTGCAGCTAGCATGCCTGTACAGGTAATGAATTACATCTCACTCATCTGCTCTCGTGCTTTTAGACCCAATTCCTGCCCTTTCATCCCACCAGAGTGGAACAGCGTACAGGAAGAGTTGCCAAACTGTGCCCTTTAAACTCATGTTTGTACTTCGTTAGTGGCCCTGCTGCTGCTGCAAACATTGCTCCAAGTGACTTCTGTGTGACAGCTAATCTTCAAAGATTTTAATCTGTGGCAAAGGCTTTAAAGAGATTATTCTTTGCAAACCAGATGTGTGTGGTTTAAGTTATGCAATGCATCATTTAAAGGCATTTCACCTGATAGGCTGCGAAGGCATTGACAGGTTTTGTGTTGTTTGAAGAAAGACACTTGAATTTTACATTTAACAAAACTTTTGGGGGGAAATTGTTACATAGAATTTTCTTCACCTGCTGATGCCATACATGTTCTTGGAGGGGTACTGTGAGTCTCTTTCAGAACTCTACTCGACCGTGTTTCAGTTTCTTTAATTTACGAGGTGTTAAACGCTTGCAGTATACCCACACCCTTCCACCTTTTGGATTTGACAGTTCAAGCAGCAAGTTTTTCATATCTGTGGAACCAAACAGATTAGTGTGTTTGTACCAATCTGCAGCTGGTTGAAGACCAGCCTCTGAATTCCCTCCCTCTGCTAGAAGTTGCAGTACAGTTACTGTTGCTTACTGTCATTATTCATCCACCCATTATCTGCTCAATGCATTCCAGGGGCCGCTGGAAAAGTCTCTGCAGAACTCTGTGGTTTCAGAACGACAAAGAAATGTAGAACACAAGGTGTCAGCCATCAAGAACAGTGCTCAGGTATCATTTTTATCCTGTTGGCTGTTTACACAGACATGGTTTTCATACTGACACACCTGCAAGATGCCAAGGGGACTGGAACATCTACTGTGATGAGAAGCTGAGAGACATGGAGCTGTTTAGTAGAGCAGACTGAGAGGACATCTTCTCAATGTTGATCAATATCTAAAGGGCAGGGGCAAGAGGGTGGGGCTGGGTTCTTTTCAGTGCTGCCTGGTGACAGGACAAGGGGTATTGGGCACTAACTAAAACACAGGAATTTCTGCCAGAACACAGAGGAAGATTTTCCTGTGAGGAAGCACTGGACTAGGCTGCAAAGGGAGGTTGTGAAGTCTCTTTCTCTGGAGTGATTCCAAACCTCCCTGGACATTGCCATCCTGGGTAACCTTCTGTGGGTGATCCTGCTTTAGTGGGGATGGGGTGTGTGGAGTAGATGATTCCCAGAGGTCCCTTCCAAGCCTCACTGTACTGGGATTCTGTGAACTAGCACAAATGCTTCTGCTCACAAGCAGCAACAACCATTTTCCATTGTCCTGAAGACCTCAGCCCAGACTGCAGCTCAGAGCACACCTGGATCCTCAGGTTTTTACAGCTGCTCTGGGTTCAGTGGGAGAGCTACATATATTAAAGCCCTATGTGAGTTGCAGGAAGACCACTTAGAATAGTAAGAAGATACCTACTGTCTCTAGAAAGATGCCACATTCAGTAAATGTATTTCTGCTGCTTCACCTCTTTTAGTTGGGTCAGCTGTATCACAGAACCACAGAACATTAGGGGTTGGAATGGACCTTGAAAGACTGTCAAGTCCAACCCCCCTGCCAGAGCAGGATCACCTAGAGTAGGTCACACAGGAATGCATCCAGGCAGGTTTTGAACATCTCCACAGAAGGAGACTCCACAATCTTTCTGGGCAGCCTGTTCCAGGCCTCTGGCACCCTCACAGTGAAAAACATTTTCCTTATGTTTACATAGAACCTCCTCTGCTCCAGCTTGCAGCCATTGCCCCTTGTCCTGTCATTGGACACCACTGAGCAGAGCCTGGCTCTGCTCACCCTTCACATCTTTACAAACATGAATGAGGTCACCTCTCAGGCTCCTCCAAGCTAAAGAGCCCCAGCTCCCTCAGCCTTTCCTCATAAGGGAGATGTTCCACTGCCTTCAAGCATCTTTGTGGTTCTGTGCTGGACTCTTTCAAGCAGTATCTAGCCTTTGTGACCTCTGAGTCACATACCAAGACCTTTGTAAAGCTGAGGAGCTACGTGACGCAATTACACCTTCTGGAGATGCAAGGGGAGAAGAGCACTGGGAGCTGATGGTGGCAATTCTCAACTTTCCCATACCATTGCAGGGCAGGGCTGGGCTGAGCAGAGCCTGTAGCTACGTCCCATAGATCCCTTGAAAGCTCAGTCAGAGAACACCTTCCTGTTCAGTTCAAGGCAGGATGAGGATGGAGATGACATACAGCCTTTTTGCTATCCTAGCTCCACTTTCAGCTTTGCAGCAGTCTCACTGAAGAAATTATATTTGAAATACCTGTCCACAAGCAATACCTACACTGCAGATATGCTGGGAAGAGGTCCTAGTGGCATTGTCTCCCTCCGTGGGCAAGAAGGCTTAGAAAGATAAAACCCTTAAAAGGATAAAGCTAGAAGAAAGTGGTACCTGATCTCTGTGTATAAAACCCTTAAAAGGATAAAGCTAGAAGAAAGTGGTACCTG
This sequence comes from Ramphastos sulfuratus, assembly GCA_013399055.1. Classification (NCBI taxonomy): domain Eukaryota; kingdom Metazoa; phylum Chordata; class Aves; order Piciformes; family Ramphastidae; genus Ramphastos; species Ramphastos sulfuratus. Next base: position 7,431 of record WBNM01009582.1, on the reverse strand, counting down.
ATCTCTGTGTATAAAGCTGTCAGATAAGAGCTGCAGGGCAAAAGCAGACAAAGCTGCAACCCAGCAGCCTGCCATGCTTTCTGCCTATGTGGAGAAGCAGAGCCATCCCTGAGAGACCAGTGAAAACTGAGGACAAGCTTTAAATGGAAAGGTTTTTTTTTTTAGCAGGTAATTAAGCTGAACACAGAAATCAGCCACCTCCTTGTGTACATAATTTCATAGCTTACACATATAATTTGAGCATTTGGTCTCCATACTAAAAAGGAAACCAAAAATGGCTGCTCCCGTGCATCCTAATTTTGGAAACAAGTTTTTATATTTGCACAGACACTTAACAACAACATCTGAAGGAGTTAAAAGAGAGGGTTTATGAGTTGTTGGCAGAGCCAAGGCTTCCCATGAACAGCACAGAAATGGACCATTGAAGTAAAAGATTTCATACAGCTTTATTTTCCTTCTTTTTATGTGTTTCGGGTTTTGAATTATCACTGCTTGGATACTAGAAAACACCTTCAAAACTTTTGGCAGTACGTACAGAAACTAAACCCTTGCAAAAAGCTGAAGGAGCAGAAATGTTTCATTTCTTCACCCAAATACTCAAGTAATTTTCTAAATAAAGTCCCTGACCTCTGCTCCTGTCTCTGTCTCCACCTTTCTTGGCTTTGCATGCTCCTTTCTGATTGCCACTGAAGTCAATGGAAAATTCTTTACCATGCTTTAAAGTTCCAAGAAGAGAGGATTGAATCATAGAACCATAGAATGGTTTGAGTTGGAAGGGACCTCCAAAGGTCATCTAGTCCAACCTCCTCTGCAGTCAGCAAGGACATCCTCCACTAGATCAGGTTGCTCAGAGCCTTGTCAAGCCTCACCTTGAATATCTCCAGGGATACAGCCTCAACAACCTCCCTGGGCATCCTGTTTTGGTGTTCCAGCACCCTCATGGCGCAGAGCCTGTTCCTAATATCCAATCTAAATCTGCTCTTTGCTAATTTCTGCTCTCATCTTATTACTGCAGGCCTTTGTAAACAGTCCCTCTGCAGCCTTCTTGCAGTCCCCCCTCCGGAACTGGAAGGCTGCTATTAGGCCTTCCCAGAGCCTCCTCTTCCCCAGGCTGAACAACCTCAGCTCCCTCAGCCTGTCCTCATAGGAGAGGTCCCCTCCAGCCCCCTGAATATTTTCATGACTGTCCTCTAGATCCACTCCATCAGGTCCATGTTCTTCCTATGTTGAAGGCTCCAGAGCTGGACACAGTACTCCAGGTGAGCAGACTGGCAGAATTGCCTCTGCAGGGCTGCTCTCTGTCTCATCATCCCCCAGCCTGTATTAACATCCAGGATTGTCCTGACCTGTATCTAGAATTGCCCCAAATGATTTCAGTTTAGCATAGGCCAAATGTCATCATTCCTACTTGCCTCTGTGTTACTGAACCAATAAACATGAAGCAGTTAAGGTCCATCGACTACAGATTGGCTGTGGGAGAGAGGATGGTAGTTGGCTCTCTGAACAAGTAAAGAGTCCCCAGAACTGCTGTGGGATTTTCAGACAGCAGGAAAGGAAAACGCTGCGTTATGCATTTGTGTGTTCCAAAACACAGTTCTTTTTGTGCCACTGTGAACACCACAATAATTTCACTTTCTTTTCCCTGGGGAAGATGACTGACCAAGATGTGAAATACTTGGAAGACCTGCAAGAGGAATTTGACTTCAGATATAAGACGATACAAAGCTTAGGTAAGAAGTTTTATAAGTTCTCTAGGGACTGGCTGATTCCACAGCTAGACCCCAGTACCAGGGGGTTTTAGAATCATAGAATCATAGAATGGTAAGGTTGGAAGGGACCTCAAGGATCATCTAGTTCCAACCCCCTGCCATAGGCAGGGACACCTCCCACTAGTACAGGTCACTCAAGGCCTCATCCAACCTGGCCTTGAACACCTCCAGGGAGGGAGCAGCCACAACCTCTCTGGGCAACCTGTGCCAGTGCCTCACCACCCTCACTGTAAAGAACTTCCTCCTAACATCCAGTCTAAATCTCCCCTCTGCCAGTTCAAACCCATTGCCCCTTGTCCTGTCATTGCAAGACCTTGTCAATAGTCCCTCCCCAGCCTTCCTGTAGGCCCCCTTCAGATCCTGGAAGGCTACTCTGAAGTCTCCTGGAAGCCTTCTCTTCTCCAGGCTGCAGAGCCCCAACTCTTGTAGCCTGTCCTCACAGCAGAGCTGCTGCAGCCCTCTGAGCATCTTTGTGGCCTCCTCTGGACCCGCTCCAACAGTTCCATGTCCTTCCTGTGCTGGGGGCTCCAGAACTGCACACAGTTTTGTGGGTCACCCAGATAATATTTGTACACATAAAAAGGGAGTTTTAGTTTATATCAAAGCCTAGTCTTGGAATATAATGACTGTTGGGATTAGGATGGTGGAAAAGATCTTGCCAAGCAAGGATAGTTATTTTCACAGAATCATAGAATGGTTTGAGTTGGAAAGGATCTAGTTCCAGTCCTCCTGCCATGGGCTGGCATACCTCCTACTAGACTAGCTTGCTCAAGGCCATACCCGACCTGGTTTTCAACACTACCACAGCTGGAGCCTTCACAGCTTCTCTAGGCAGCCTGTTCTAGTGCCTCACCAAAACAGTGCATCTATTTTCTACAGATAAGCTGCATAATGGCATGAAAAGTAGTTATTTTCATAACTTAAAGAACCTCTTTTTTTCCATTTCCTCACTTTTGACATAGCCTTTCCTATAGTAGCCTTCCAGTATCTGCTATGAGGACAGGCTACGAGAGTTGGGGCTCTGCAGCCTGGAGAAGAGAAGGCTTCCAGGAGACCTTAGAGTAGCCTTCCAGTATCTGAAGGGGGCTACAGGAAGGTTGGGGAGGGACTGTTTACAAGGTCTGGCAATGACAGGACAAGGGACAATGGGTTTGAACTGGCAGAGGGGAGATTGAAACTGGATGTTAGGAGGAAGTTGTTTGCAGTGAGGGTGGTGAGACACTGGCACAGGTTGCCCAGGGAGGTTGTGGCTGCTCCCTCTCTGGAGGGGTTCAAGGCCAGGCTGGAGGAGGCCTTGAGTGACCTGTACTAGTGGGAGGTGTCCCTGCCTATGGCAGGGGTTTGGAACTGGCTGATCCTTGAGGTCCCTTCCAATCTTACCATTCTATGATTCTATGATGGTTAAGAGCCTCTTATTTCCCAGAGCAGAGTTGTTTTAGCTCTAACTTGGTTTTCTGTTCTTTTGTTTGACCACAGTGGTGATAACCATCTGGTAAGCTCTCTGAATGCATGTTTGGCCAGCCTATAATGATTGAGATCAGCACATGGCAACAGCCCTTGCATGATCTCCTTCAGAAAAGAAACAAGTCCACTGGTGTCTGCTCAGGTATCTTCATATTATCTCCCACTGAACATGCAAAGATACTGGGCTTGAAATGTCTCAGTTCTTCAGTTTAAGGCTGCAATCGTAAGTCGTTAAACTGCCACGGTTTAATGAGCTGCTGGTCACCAGGCCAAACAGAATTATTGACCACAGAGAAGACTGTCCCATTTGCAAAATACAGTGACTTTCAGAGCTTAAAATGTCACTGTGTCAACATGCAAGGTTGGAAGGGACCTTACAGCAGCACAGCCAGCTTGCAGCACCTGAGCGCAGTTGCTGTGGCCAAGCTGATAATCCTCCTCTTCCTCCACTGAAACTTCTACCCTAACATAACTGGAAGATGTCAGTATTCAGAGCTGAGCAGAGACACAGTTGGCACCAGTTTCTTTTTTGAAGGTAGCATGAAAAATGCAAGAAGATCCAAAGGTGGGGAATGTGAGGGCAGGCAAAGAGCTGCAAATGAAAGAGTGTGGGGCAAGTTTGGGGCAGCTTGAAACTACTGCCTGATCCAGGGAAGGAAGAAGGTTGTAGAGAGGTAGAACTACCCAGTGATCAGTATTCCTGGCTGCTAAAATCCACACAGCCAGGAATGCTTTTTCTCTATTGCAAATGCATAACCTGCATGCCCTCAGCCAGATGTTTCATTCAGACCATGTCCAAAAAGCTTTCATCTAACTGCTGACACCACAAGCATGCTTCAGTAGTGCACAGATCAATCCTGATCCAGGCCAGGCATAAGTAATACACCACTGTGCACAAGACATTTATAGATGTCTACCTATTAGCTACAGTTGTACACCACCTACAGATGCCTGCAGTTTTTTCCACTGATGCATGCTGCAGTCTGGGTGTGGCTTTCCCCTTCCTCTCCTTACAAACATGTCTGTCCCTCCTACCCCCCATACTGATTGTTTTTCATCCCCTGCAGAGCAGAGTGACAAGAACAGCATCCTCATTAAACAGGAAATGTTGGCATTGCAGACAATGCTCAATACTTTAGACTACAAGAGAAAGGTTAGTGACATCTTTTGTCTTTTGGGGTTTGTTTGCTTTCTCCTCTTATTATAGAATCATAGAATGGTAAGGTTGGAAGGGACCTCAAGGATCATCTAGTTCCAACCCCCTGCCATAGGCAGGGACACCTCCCATTATTCCCACACTGAATAGATTCATAGGTTCATAGAATAGTTGAGGTTGGAAGGGACCTTAAAGATCATCTAGTCCCAATCCCCCTGCCATGGGTAGGCACACCTTCCACTAGACCAGGTTGCTCAAGGCCCCATCCAACCTGGCTTTGAACACTTCCAGGGAGGGGAAATTCACAACCTCCCTTCGGCAACCTGTTCCAGTGTCTCACCACTCTCACTGAAAAGAGTTTCTCCCTAATCTCCAGTCTAAATCTGCCCTCATCATTCCCTCTGCCTTCAATCCATTCCCTTGTGTCCTATCACTACAAGCTCTTGTAAAAAGTTCCTTCTCAGCTTTCCTGTAGGCCCCCTTCAGGTACTGGAAGGCCACTCTAAGGTCTCCCCAGAGCCTTCTTTTCTCCAGGCTGAGCAGCCCCAACTCTCAGCCTGTCCCCACAGGGGAGGTTTTCCAGCCCTCTGATCATCTTTGTGTCCTCCTCTGGACCTGTTCCAGCAGTTTCATGTCCCTCTTACGCTAAGGGCACCAGAACTGGATGCAGTACTGCAAGTGGGATCTCATGAGAGCAGAGCAGAGGGGCAGAATCACCTCCCTTGTCCTGAATCACCTCCCTGGTCCTGCTGATCACAATACTGAGATATCTTTTTAAATTCTCCTCTCAGAAGAACAGAGAAATAATATAGGAGGTAAAATTCCACAGAAAGTTTGGGCGATACTGACCTGTAGCTGAGACATTTGCAATTAACAGCTCAATTAATCATGGATATGACTCTGCACACCTCAGAAGTGAGGTGAGGGCATCACTTCACTGTACATCTCATGTGCTCTGCTAAGTGGAGAATTCAGCTGTCAACTTGTAGCTTTTAAATTAGATTAAAGATTTTTGAGTTAAACCTAATGTAGTAATTGCAAAGAAAGTAAAACAAACTCAACAACCCACCAGTGGTACCTTGCCCTCTTCAGAAACTGAGACTTGCAAATGTGACAAATATCCCCCTGGCCACTTCTTAGCTGGCACAGAAAGCAGCACATTTAGGCAATTTGTTTGAGTCCATGTACTTCTTACAGTTAAAAGAACACAAGCAAAAAGCCAGTGCACTGGAGATGGTGCAAAGCAGAAGGAGAACTTTTTTGACACTTGACAGTGCTTGCAAGGGTTAGTTTCTTGAAGGTGTTATGCCCACAAAAAATGCAACAAACCTCCCTCACACTCTCTAAATAAGGAATGAAGTTTTACTGTGGAAGAGGTCATAGAGATTCAGGATTCATTTCATAGAATGATTAAGGTTGGAAAAGATCTCCAAGGTCATTGAGTCCAACTGTTAACCTACTCCTGACAAGTCCCCAAGCAACACATCTACACTGCTTTTTAACACTTCCAGGCATGGTGACTCTATTGCTGTATTGGGCATCCTATTTGAGGGTTTAACCACTTTTTCAGTAAATAAACCTTTCTTAATCTTTAACTTAAACCTTCCCTGGCACAACTCGAGGCTGTTTCCTCTCATCCTATCAGCAGTTACTAGGGAAAAGAGACTAATCTCCACCTCACCACAACCTCCTTTCAGGTAGTTGCAGAGAGCAAGAAGGTCTCCTAGGAGCCTCCTTTTCTCCTGTTTCCTCAGCCTCTCCCCATTTGACTTTTGCTCCAGCCCCTTCACCAGTTTCGTTGTCCTTCCTTGAACATAATCCAGTGTTTTGTAGAGAGTGTCAGAGTGTCTTGTACAGTGGGTGATGAAACCAGTCACCTCTTGAGTTAGAGCCTGACATGGTGGGGACAGTTACTTTCAAAATCATTGAAGAAAAAGCCAAGCAATGAGCTCTTTGTGAGAGTTGTTGAATTTGTGGCTGCTCCCTGCGGTCTGATTGTGACACCTTTCCTATTTTGCAGGAAGTGCTCAGTAAAATAGGGCGTGTGATTCATGAAATCGATATGCTTATGAGCAACATGCTGACTGAAGAGCTGCTGGACTGGAAGAGAAGGCAGCAGATTGCCTGCATTGGGGGCCCTCTCCACGGTGGGCTTGATCAGCTCCAGAACTGGTAAACTTGCCTTCAGCTTGTGTTTCCACTGAAAACCACAGGAAGTCTGCTGCACTTGAAACCATCATTCCTTTAGATCAGCTGCCCTGCTGCCTTGCAGCAGCAGCAAATTCGTTAGCAGCTGAGCAAGTAACTGACTGAAAATACAGGGGGGGTTTGGTGGACAACAGCTGCTATTCAGAATGAAGAACATCACAGTGAAATGCTGAGCCTGAGCCATGGCAATGGTTCTTATTTTGGTTTGACAGTTGTTCCAGATACTTGGTGCATACCCACTTGGGAGTTTTGCTTGAGTAAGAACTGTGCTGACTGAGCTCGTCACTGAGCGCAGTGGGAGTTCTGTCTAGGCAGGAGCTGGGTACACACTTTATGCTTTGACTCACTAGCTACCTCACTCCCCCAGACTTCAAACTGCACAGGAATTGATTGGCAGTGGTCTCCATGGTGGCAAGTCTAAAAAAGCACTGAAAACAAAAAGAAAATAGCATTCTATTTAAAGAGATAATGCAGGAGAATGAATGGCCTGCTCTTTTCTCTCCCATCAAAATTCTCTTTTGGAAAAAGTGAAGTAAAAATTAAAAAGAAAAAAAAGGAAAGAAAATAACCAAGACCCACCTTAGGTTTGAAGAAAAAAGGGGGTTTTGCCCTTTTTAATGTTTTTATTTGTTATTTTTTTTCTTCCCACTGAAGTATTTTTTTTTTCCCAGTTATAAATAGCTTTAAAAATGTGATTTTTTTTTAAATATACACATAGCCAATTGAACTGTTAGCACACCTGTTAGGATTTGATTTGCCATATTGTTTTTATTCTTCCTCAGTCTTGGTAATTTGCTCATTTTATATAAATATTAGGATCATAGAATCATAGAA
>WBNM01009581.1:0-34040 GCA_013399055.1 Ramphastos sulfuratus | reverse complement strand
TACCACCTCTCTGGGCTACCTGATGCAAATTAAATGAATGTGAGATGTCTGATGCCATATTTGATATATATTTTTTTAATGTATGTATGCACTTGGCCATGGGTGAATAATGGAAGCTGCAGTTTCTGTAGCTATTACAATTACGTGTAGCAAGGATCTTATGTCCCAGGTTTCACATGAAGTCAAGTCAGCTAAAAGATATTATCAACATACACCTCTAGCACACATCAAACCTAAAACAAAACCCCAGAGCTTGTTAATGTTGCCAGAAGCAGTTTTATGGTAATGTAACAGCTGTTAAATCTCTAGCTGTTGAAGTCTGGGCAACATCAACATCCATTCATCACTGGTGAAGCTGGGGTGAACTACCTCACAGCAGTGTAAGGGACTTTTCGAGAAGTCATGTACTTTCCCTAAAGGTCTCCAAAAAGATGGTTTGTGCCTTAGGCTGTCAGCCATATAAATGCTGAGATATAGGCTTCTTCACTGAAGGAAACTGGGAGTCCCCAGTCTTACACTTACTGTTTTCCTGGTATTGGCAAAAGAAAAAACTCAGTTTGCCAAAGTCACCTTGTTTAACCTTGTCAGCATCATCTCCTCTCACATCCTCCATCGTGGAAATCCTTTCAAAGAAAGGCAATATCACTTTTACTTGTTAAGCAATCTTCTATCCACTGAGACAAGCTGCAGATGGGATGTTGCTGGATATGGAGTTTAAAAGCATCATGCAGGGATGATCAGGCTAACAGATACCAAATCAGGTTAAGTCTTACATGTACTGGTAATCATGGCTTTATCAATTCAAGCTAAGAAGTCATAGAGATGCTTTACTGTGCTCTAGGTTAACACAGCTAGTCAGCTTTTAGATAGCCATTTACATTTAGGGAGCCTGGGTAGTCTCTTAGTCTTAACTCTGCTGCACAGCTGGTTCTCAAGCTACTGCAGGTAAAATAAGCAGAAGTATGTCTAAGGATAGATACACCCTAAAAGTTGAAATGGCAGATGAATTAATGCCTAGCTCTGTAGTATAAGGTCTGCAAGGATATGACAATCACATTTGTCAAACTGCAGTCTGTAGCCATAAATCTGGGTATAAAGAGATATCTTCCCTAGTCAACAAAGAGAGAGAGATGCACCACCACAGAGTTAATCATACTCACTGTCTCAGACTCCTGTTACAGAATGAGCTGTCCACTGGAATTGTCTCTCTCTATAAAGTAGGTTTAGATGGGCTGACTTAGACCAAACACCTAATTTTTTTTTCCACTTTCCAACAGAAGAAAACCTACTAAAACCACAAAAAAACCAACAAGCCATCAGTTGAAGTGAATACTTCTTTTTGTCTTAATTTCTTTTATGCATAAAGACTACCAGTACCCAGTACATTTCCTTCAACCAGGAAGACAGGTCTTTATAACTGAGTAAAAGAAAATTAGGCCAAAAAAAATCTGTATGGTGATTCTAATTTCCTATGAAAATATAACTGCTTTCTCATGTGATGAAACCACAGGTAAAATAATTGATTCTGTCATATAGTGTGCTGTGTTATTCAGAAGAGAGTGCAATTTGAACAGAATTAACAAACAAATTGATTTACGGATTATGTTTGAATGAGATTCTCGTTTCAGACTAATCAGGTTATGATGTTCAAAACCTACTATTATAATCTCTGCCAATCAGTTGTATTTTTGGCAGCCTCAGGAAGGAGAAATGAAGTTTTGGTTTTTTTATGGTCCAACAAATTAACATACTGTACACTTAATGCAAAACCAAAACAACAGTATTCCCTGTCTCCCAAGGCACAAAGCTTCATTGTTGAGTATTTGACAAGGATGTTCCTGATCTCCCCACATTAACTGTGTTGCTTGCTCATGTCCATAATTAAACCAAATATAGTATAATAGTATCACAACCAAAAGGCAGTCCAGACTGGATTTTTCAAGCCAGAAATGAGGGGCAGTAGATCTCAGCTTCTGATTCATCAGGAATATTCTTTCAGCTCCAAGAGCACTGGCATCTCAGTTAAACTGTGGACTAAATTAACTTAAAATGTCACAAATAAAAATAATTTTTACTAGCCAGGGTATTTGCCAGTCTTCAAACTGGAATTTCAGATGGGTAATTGAAAGCCCTGAAAGGGTCTCAATATGGTTTTGTTAATAGAATCATAGAATGGTAAGGTTGGAAGGGACCTCAAAGATTATCTAGTTCCAGCCCTGTGCCATAGGCAGGGACACCTCCCACTAGCACAGGTCACTCAAGGCCTTGTCCAACCTGGCCTTGAACACCTCCAGGGAGGGAGCAGCCATAACCTCCCTGGGCAACCTGTGCCAGTGTCTCACCACCCTCACTATAAAGAACTTCCTCCTAACATCCAGTCTAAATCTCTCCTCTGACAGTTTAAACCCATTGCCCCTCATCCTGTCATTGCAAGACCTTGTAAATAGTCCCTCCCCAGCCTTCCTGTAGGCCCCCTTCAGATACTGGAAGGCTATTATAAGGTCTCCTCAAAGCCTTCTCTTCTCCAGGCTGCAGATCCCCAACTCTCTTAGCCTGTCCTCATAGGAGAACTGCTCCAGCCCTCTGATCATCTTCGTGGCCCTCTGGACTTGCTCCAACACTTCCATGTCCTTCCTGTGCTGAGGGCTCCAGACCTGCACACAGTACTCCAGATGGAGTCTGATGAGAGCAGAGTAAAGGGGCAGAATCCCCTCCCTTGCACTGCAAGGGATAGACATGCTGTAGAATAGTATGAATAGAACAGACTAGATATGCCGTAGGATCGTATTACTGTCTCAATTTAATTTCCATTGCATATAGCCACCTACAAGTAAGCTTCCAGCACTGAGCTTCATCCTTCCCTGAAAACAAGCAGTCAGCATTGTGGTTAGGAAAACACAAATCTGTCTAGAGAGCAACCCACCACAATTCTCAGCCACCTGGTTTAGGACATGAGGAATTCTGAAAGGAGACAAAGATTATGCAGAACTGCATATGAATTTCAGTTTCCTGAACATGAGCATGTAGTGTGATGTGAGATACCCTGGGATGAACTGTCTGGCTTTCCACTTCCATTCCAGAAAGTCTGTAGGTCCTGTGCCCTACAGCATCTAAAATGTCTAGGCAGCCATGTCCTCCTTGTGACTTCTGTGTAAGTCATCCTTATTTGCAGGTTTTCCCTGATTTGTACAAATCCCTTCACAATCAGATTCACATAGGATGATTCCAAGCTCATAAGAAGACCCTTGCAATATATTGAAAAAATATTTCACTTAAAAGATCATAAATCTGCTCCTTCCCTCAGAAAAGAATTGATTTAAGAAAACACAACACTTCAGAAAAAAAAAAAAAAAGTTGAAATAAAGATCTTCATTTTTTGCTCAGTTATGTGGGAATCTAGGCACAACTAGACTTCAGATTTTCAAAGAACCCACACATTGAGAAATCTTTTTGTGCTGGTTTGGGGCTAATTGAAATATTTTAATGAGAGAAACTAGATCATTTGCTCTGAAAATAAAATAGTAGTGATATCTACATCACTCATAGGTTCTGCTGAGAGATATAAAAACAAGAAATATAAACAAAGTCAGTAAGTCTCTGGCTGCTGCTGCTGCATTAACTAACTCTGTCTGAACCTGTGTAACCCTATCTAATCACTTTTTCTTCTAACCTCTTGTCAGCTTTCAGCATCACACCCTGTACACCTAAGAGATTCTGAAATAAGGGAGGGGGTTGGAAGAAGGAGGGGAGTTGGGTTGGAGCCCTCCTGGGTGGTTCTGTTGTTCAGGAGGGGGTTTGTAGTTCTGTATTACTTTTAACTTGTATATAATTGTATATGGTTGCAAATATTTGTATATATTGTGTATATATGCTTGTAAATGTGTGCTGTGCTGTAAATATAACTACATTCCTTGACTTCCAGCCAGCAAATTCGGGGCAGGGTTGGGGGAACAACTCCCAGACTACCACACTTTTGCAATCATAGTAAATACTTTTAAACTCCAAAGAAAAGGAAAAGAAACCTCAATATTGAAGAAAACTCATATTAACCACAACAGGGAGTTGATGAGTTCATTCAAGTGGTATATCTTCTGGTTGCTAGATATCTTAGATATTGTTATGGATAGTAGTAGCTTCTGTTCCAGACAAATAGATTGCAGTTATTGTTTTCTCTTCACAAAGCTCTTACTTTCTCATTTACTGTAATTGTTCCAACCATGAGAAATATTAGCAATTACAGACCTAGAGTTTCCATCTCACACAAATTTAACATTACTTCACATTTTATGGATATAACTTAATTGCTACATATAGGCTTAGATATGCTGATCAGATATCTTTAAGGTAACCCAATGCATTCTTTTAAATATGACTGCAGACCTTCTGTCTCCTTCTTCTGCAATGAGTTTATGCATTACTCATCTGGGAGATTTCATTACATTTTTTAAAAACCACTTTCCCCCATTTGAATTCAAAATATATGCAAAGAGGTCATATTGAGATGGTAAGGCCCTGTTTAAATAAATTGGTGGTGCAATTAATTTCCCACAAGTGGAATTAACTGCAAGGGATTAATGAAAATGTCAGGGTTACACGTTGTGTTGGTGATGTGTTTCTAATGTCAGTAGTTAATCTGCTGTAGGTAGAACACAAATTCTTTCCACATAAGGCTCTTCCTTTAAAAGTATGCCCTGAACTCATAAAATAACCCCCAACTGATAAGGACCAATTTTCCATAAAGCTACACCTACTGAGGAAATAGAACAAAACATACAGCTTACGTAGATGAACATATATTACATGCTTAAGAGATATTTTTTTTTTCAGTAAAGAGATAAAATTAATGCATAATATGTACAAAGAAGAAAGTAAAAAAGAAACAAAACTAATTCATGAACCATAATCTCATTGCTGGCCATTTATTACAACACTCAAGGTACAGGTTTTGGCTCAGAAAATCCTTTAACAGTTGTTTGCTGGAAACTGCAGAGATATGTGCCCTTTTCCTAAGCACCTGCTTCTGTCATTGTCAAGCTAAACAGTGCTCTGAGGGCTTTATGTCTGTGCAGTCATTTCCAGTAATCATTAAATCTAAGGAAAAAATATAAGCTGCTTTCGAGTATTTTCCCTACTGAAAGGGAAATAACATCTGAGTGGAAGGACAGAACACTATATACTGAAAGGAACATTTAAGTGATAGGGAAAATAGGAGAAAATTCAGATAAAACTATGCAATGAAGACATACTTAATTGTCCATAGAGGAACCAGTCATCATGTTGATTACATTTCTTTCTGTTCTGTACTACTTCACCCATTCTTTTGCGTCTTTCAGAATTCTTCCACAGAAAACATTTGTCCAACCTATCACCCAGCCCTGCCCAACCAACTAGACCATGGCAATAAGTGCCTCATCCAGTCTTTTCTTGAACACCTCCAGGGATGGTGACTCCATCACCTCCCTGGGCAGCCCATTCCAATGCCAATCAGTCTCTCTGTGATGAACTTCTTCCTAACATCCAGCCTATACCTCTCCTGGCACAACTTGAAACTGTGTCCCCTTGTTCTGTTGCTAGTTGCCTGGGAGAAGAGACCGACCCCCACCTGGCTACAACCTCCCTTCAGGTAGCTGTGGACAGCAACGAGGTCACCCCTGAGCCTCCTCTTTTCCAGGCTAAACAACCCCAGCTTCCTCAGCCTCTCCTCATAGGCCGTGCTTCAGGCCCCTCACCAGCTTCGCCGCCCTAAACCATCATCGATATAAAACCATTGAGCTGCTTACATCATCAAAATCACTTCTGGTATTTGGAGCATCACTGGAATATGCCCAGTCTAGTCATTGCAACTCAAAGACAGCAAATCTTCCTTAAGGTCTTTGCAGGCACCCACCCAGAAACACTATGGTCCTTCTAAATGTCTAGGGGGTTCCACTGCATGAGTTGGTTGGTAAGGAGTCAAGGATGGCTGGGAGAGGAAGCTGTGGTCAAGCAGTGGTGAACAGAGATCATCATTCCACCCCTTGCTCTCCTGCCAGCTGGACCACACCAGCTGTGCTTGTACCATCCATGAGGGCAGAGCAAGAGGATAAGCCAGTCCCATTCTCTGTGCTTATTCTTCCCTACTTGATTTCCTCCAAATCTAGACCACAAGTCATCTCTTACACTCATGTGAGTAAGAGAGTAGTCTGAGTTCAGACACAGGTCCAAGCTAACATGACAGCAGGGATGCAGGATTAGGCTACACCTTTATCATAGAATCATAGAATCATAGAGTGGTAAGGTTGGAAGGGACCTCAAAGGTCATCTAGTTCCAAAACCTTGCCATAGGTCACTCAAGGCCTCGTCCAACCTGGCCTTGAACACCTCCAGGGAAGGAGCAGCCACAACTTCCCTGGGCAACTTGTGCCAGTGTCTCACCACCCTCACTGTAAAGAACTTCCTCCTAACATCCAGTTTCGATCTCCCCTCTTCCAGTTTAAACCCATTGCCCCTTGTCCTGTCATTGTAAGACCTTGTCAATAGTCCCTCCCCAGCCTTCCTGTAGGACCCCTTCAGATACTGGAAGGCTACTATAAGGTGTCCTCGAAACCTTCTCTTCTCCAGGCTGAAAAGCCCCAACTCTCTCAGTCTGTCCTCATAGGAGAGCTGCTCCAGCCCTCTGATCATCTTCGTGGCCCTCCTCTGGACCAGCTCCAACACTTCAATGTCCTTTCCATGTTGGGGACTCCAGAACTGTACATGATACTCCAGATGGGGTCTGACAAGAGCAGAGTAAAGGGGGAGAATCACCTCCCTTGACATTAATCTTTTCTAATAAATAAACCAGAGAGCAGACTCTGACCCAATGCCAAGCAGCATTGTCCATTTCACACGCAAAAAGCTCAGTGCTCTTTCCCCATAAGTAGAAGAGATGCACTTCTGGAAATAGCTCCCCTCATCAGCCCTGCCCTGGTGCCACTGGACAGTGCCAGGTCATGAGAGATAAGGCTGTGCTACACAGGGTGCAAACAGCCATGAAACAGTGCTCAAGCCCATAAGCTCTTGGCTTATTTACTGGTATAGATTTAACAATTTGTGCTCAATGCCATTTATTTCTTTAATAACTCAAAAGCACCCAGCTTCAGCAGGATCAGACAGCTGAGGGTAAGGACCACACATTTTCCCCTGTTGTTTCCTTGTAGAGTTATGGCAGCTCTGACTCATGCTGTTAATGATAAATTAACAAAGGAGATACTTCAGTTAGAGCAATTTCTACTTTGGTGCAACAGACCCTGCATTTGTGAAAGAAATGAGCATGTTCATCCCAAAAGAATGTCATGTCTTTGATGCAATGTCCTTTTCTTCTTTACAGTTTGATCTTGGTACCATTTATGCTGCACTTTGCACATTACATATTTTTATTGTTCAATCAGTTAATGGCTATGAGACGCAATGAAAGCAATTCCTGGGATTAAGTTTTCAAAGGAGAATTTCTGCTTTTTACTATGTTATGAAGGCTAATTGTACTTCATGAGTTATTTGTGTTTAACTGCAGAGAACTACAGGGCCAGGTCCAGAGGTGATGTGCTGCCTTTAGGCATGCTTTTTAGAAATCTTTGACTCAAATGTCACAGATGATACAGTCACTTCTGCATTTTCTGCATGATAAGGAAGAACATCTTGACAGGGCAGAAGGAGAAGTATTAGTGCTCCAAGGTTACTCAGATCCATAAACAGCTTTGCAAATGCACATAACTGTTTTCTGTACTCAATGTTAAAACTACTCAGCAAATGTGCCTGAAATCCAGGAACATCTTACAGCTTATCTAGGAGTTGCTCAGACAATTTAAGTAACACATGCATGCAGACTCTGAAAGTATTTTATAACACCATTCAGATCAAAAAAGGTTTACCCCAAAACCTATCCAGGCCCTAGAAATATGAAGTTCTCATACCAGCCTCTCCTCAGGGACTCAGTCTAAAGGTCATGTTCCAAGCAAATCTATTCAAGTCCTAGAGCAACAGATGGATTCTGCTGCTTTTTTTCATGTGTAACTGTCGTCGATGACACATTTTATATTCCCTTGTCCTCTCCTTCTCAGTGTATGTTAGCCAAACCACCTTTTCTTGTGAGGGTTGAAGGAAACAAAGAGTTCAATTTCCTCTTCTATCTAAGGAGATTTAAATCACATTTTCTAATTCCCTAATGAAAGCTCGACCAGTTAGTTATTTTTATTACGCTCGTGCTCAGCATATCTCAACACCCTTACCACACAGCCTGTGCACCAAGCTGTCCTTGTAATTCTGTTCTTGACTGGTTTCCACTATGTCTCTGAGGGACTGGCCATTTTCAAGAGCAAAAATCCTGTCTTCCAGGCAGCAGGACAACTTTCCCTGGAGATAATATAACTGTTTATGTTCCTGCTTTTCAATTGAAGGTTGAGATAAAAATGATCCAAGAGCACAGAGAATAATGTTTAGACATGAGGGGGAGTGCACAGAGCATTACCATACAGTAGAGTGCAGCTTCCAGACTCCCCACCAAAATAATTGAACTGAGTCAGTAGAATATGTGTATTTTTACATTAATCACAAAATTTAATCCAAAGTTGTGTATTTTATCCCCTTAGAAGAGCACTATGTCATCAACAACGCAGTACCACAGGATTGCAAGTCTCCTAAAACACAAAACGGACTCCACCCCCTGGGGCTGCTCACAGGAGAATCATTTTGCCCAGAGAGGAGGTAACCATGAGCATAGCTTAACTGATAGATTGAAAGACAGGATCACACAGGCAAAAAGTGATCAGCACAGCTGCATCCCAGAGCAATGTTTGTCAGCAACAACCAGTATCAGCCCTGGCACTTAACTCTCAACATGCACCACTTTTTGGTGAAAGTCACTCTGTGCTCAAGAGTGTTGATGAATAGCAAGGTGCCCAGGAAGCAAGGCTGAGCACCAAACTGCAATCCATCCATGCTGCTTTTGGTTTCTGCAATATCCATTAGTAATAGCAGAGGCAAGCCCACAGTGCTATGGGCATGAACCAGGTCCTGGTTCTCTTTCCTTTAACAGTACGCATATCACAAGGCAATCTTCCATTTGGCTGTGTAGTGGCAGCTCTGCCTCAGGCTGAGATGTGCCTCAGTATGTGCTGGTTCCAACACATGGTGATTTCTCTGGCTCCTGCAGGAGGTAAACACTGCATCCAGAAAGGCACCACTGCACTCGTCATTCCTCTGCCAGTGTTTAGTAGATAATGGCATTTAACTATAGGTGATAATAAGACAGCCAGAGAGGTGCCAGTTTCTCACAGAAGAGCTTCTCTGTCCTGCTACATGCAGGCTGGTCAGATCGTTTGCAGACAGATGGAGAAAAAATGGTGTATTCCAGGAATATGTATGTTAATGCACAAATAAGTATATGCACAGAAGATACTACAATGAAAGAAATTAGGAAGATGAGGGCTGGAGCAGCTCTCCTATGAGGACAGGCTGAGAGAGTTGGGGCTCTTCAGCCTGGACAAGAGAAGGCTTCCAGGAAATCTTAGAGTAGCCTTCCAGTATCTGAAGAGCGCCTACAGGAAGGTTGGCGAGGGACTAATGACAAGGTCTTGCAATGACAGGACAAGGGGCAATGGGTTTAAACTGGTAGAGGGAAGATTTAGACTAGATGTTAGGAGGAAGTTCTTTACAGTTAGGGTGGTGAGACACTGGAACAGGTTGCCCAGGGAGGTTGTGGCTGCTCCCTCCCTGGAGGTGTTCGAGGCCAGGTTGGCCTGTGCTAGTGGGAGGTGTCCCTGCCTATGGCAGGGGGTTGGAACTAGATGATCCTTGAGGTCTCCTTCCAACCTTACCATTCTATGATTCTATGATTCTATGAATAACAGAAGATGGGTGAGTAAAGTCTGAGCAACTACATTAACTATTGACAACAGCAAGAGCTGGATCAAATAGAAACACAAGTGGCTTTAACACAAGGAAAATCAAAAATGCTGAATTCCAATGTAATCCCATTGAGAAGTCAGAAATAAAACTAAGAGGATCAAAATTAGTAGGAAAAGGTTTTGCATGAAAAGGGTTTTCCATGTCTTTCTTACTGGCATCATGAATAACCAAAGGAATATTTTTCAATATTCCTTGTTTTCTTTCTGAAAATGTACCCTCAAAGATTAGAGATCAGAAACAGTTTACTAAGTAACAGCTCCAAGATTTCCCATTAAAATACAAAGTTTACTGTTCTTCGGCCTTTAACTACATGCTGAATCAAACAGGGTGTGCCATACAGTCTTACCAGTGAGTCTCATCTTTATAGCTTCAAAGATAAAAACAGCCTTTCTTATCAGATAAATTTCAGGAGGTACAAGACAGGAATTCAGCTGAAAGATATGCACTTTGGCTTAGCAAGTGAGTGTTGGACAGTTATTAAACTGAAGAAAAAGAAAACAACCAAAAAAAATATTTTCCCTTTCAACCTGTACCCTGGTAAATATAAAGATTGGCTTCATTTTGTTCCTTCAAAAAAATATTTCAGTCAGGTTTGCCCTGTAACTTCCAAAAATACTTCAGTTTTACTGACTGCAGTACAAGCCTTTCCTTCTCAGCCTTCAATCATTTGATGGTTAGTTTGATTCAGAAAAAGGTGAAGATATAGATGATAATGCACTACTTCACTGGAGTTATGCTGTGATGGTTTGGGAGTTTCTCGCCTCCCCCACACTTTGTAAAATCACCCAGACTAGACTCAACCGCCTGGAAGTTAAGGACTGAAACTCTATTTACAGCTTAGCACAATATACAAGCAGATATATACACTATATACAGGAATATTTACAGAAATATACAAGGTAAAGGTAATACAGAAACACAACACCCCTCCCAGAAATCAGAGACCCTAGGAGGGGCTTCCAACCACCCTTCCACCTTCTCCCCACCCCTATACCTTACCCCAAGGTTTGCCTTACGCGCAAGGTGAGTTTGGAGGATCGGCCAGGGGGGTTGGAAGGAAAGAGGTTAGTGAGGTTACTCAGCAGAGAGGAGAAAAGCCAGAAGCTGCTAGACAGCCTGAGACGCTGTGCCCCAGCGTCTTATCTTTGGTTTGTATTCTTTTCTTAAACATCTCAGCAAGCCTATGAGTAAAGTAGACATCACCATTGTTTTCCTTCCACAGCCTATAATATAATTTTCTCTATTAAAATATTACAATTAGCCTCAAACCAACACATATGCCACAGACAGCTTCCACAGAAATCCATTTGCCAAATGAGTTGAGTAGCATTGTTCTCCACCATTATTGTGTCATTAGGTAGTGGTATACTGTAATTGTTTCAAATTTATGTATTCTTAGTGCAAAGCTTATAAAACAGCCTAAGGATATATAAATATTTTAACACCCTTTTACTGTGCCATTCTTAAGTAGCAGCCTGCTCAAACTGATTCTCTCACATCTCTAGCTCTGATACTGAACTTACACAGGTAGGTCTTACTTCTTTGTTGAGAAAAGTTCTACATAGATGATAGAAATTTGTGGATTCAGGATTCAGGCTAATTGTAGATAACTGAAATCTCTTATTGTATTTATATTGACTTCAATTGATCCATTTAGATATTGGCCTGGCTGATAGCAAGCATTCCATCTCTCAAGGCACTGTAACAAAATCTTTCTTTTTATTCAGAACAGCAGAAGCTTTTGGCTGCAAAAACTGTGGGATGAATTCCATGCCACACTATACTACCAAACTACATGAAATCAGTAGTCTTGAAAAGACCATAGAACTGTGTACTTAAACTCAGAGATCACCTCAGATCTGTAACTTACAATTTCAACTGACAAAATAATTACCATCCTGCTGCATTTATTCTTCCTCCCAACTAGCTTAAATTATTTTGCCTTGTTTTGTTTTTCCCTCTGTTTTCTGAGGCTAGACTTCTGAAATAATGTGAAATATTTACACAGAAACGTGAAAATATCAACATCTAATGTGACATATGACGAGAGCAGAAGAGCTGAGTTCCAACATTTCATTTTGCATAATGAGCCCCTGAGATCAAATGGTTTGACTGCACAGCAGCACATGCCAGCACAGCGTGTTCAAATAAAAAGAATAGAGGACCATAAATATTATCTACTGCAAAATGTGTGAAAAAGTTATTGCCTCCTTGTATATCTTGTTCTCGAAAACTGACATCAGATATATGAGACACCAACACAGAGCATAAAACCAGATCTTAATTGGTTTAATTTTTAGCTCTGAACAAGACAGAGTACAGTGATGAGGCACTGTCAGACTGTGTGTGTTTCTAATAAAAAGGATCTTTATTTACCCAACTAAATGAATACACCAACCGAAAGACCAAGAGGAAACAAATATTCAGCATTTTACTAGGTTCCTGGATATGTTATTCAATGGTTTGCCTTGGCCCTTTGGCTCACCTGGACAAAAATGCTCTTGAATTGCTACCTTTTCACAGGTAGTTTATCATTACCCTGCTTGTTCCCAGAGCCTATGGGATGCTTAGCCCACATGGCCAAGAGCCTTACAGAGCTGCTGCATCCTGAACAGTAGAAAATGTCCTCACTCTTCTTGTTGGGACGTCACTTCCTTGGGCTTAGCCGGAAACAGGACCATAGACCAACTGCATAGCATTAAATAAGTTGGTGCAGAGCAAATTTTCAGACCCTTGTATGTAGCACATCACAGCTCATGCTTACACTGATAACATTTTTCCCTCTGAGACACAGCAGGCAGATTTTAAATATCTGTCTGTGCACTTAGAGACATGAATCCTGGGTTTTTGGCTTAGGCTAGAGATGTTCAGTCCTCCTCAACTCACTTTGCAGGTGGGAACCACACTCCTTGATGTGCTGCAACCTCAGAGTCCTGTCCAGGCAAGGAATTCCTCCCCCATCCTCTGCACTTTTTCTTCTTCCTCACAGCCTTTGGCCATCCAGCCTTCTCATCATTCTCTTCTCACTTCTAAAAGACCTGTGAAGGTCACAGATCTTGAAAAGCAGAAAGAAGTGTTTGATATTAAACAATTAATTAATTATTGAACAATCTTGAAAATCATTGTATTTACCCCAAATGTCATTTACTTTATTCTGTCTTCTACTTCAGTCAATTGGATTTTGTGCCATTTTTCCATTGCTGTAAATATTCTTTCATTCCATCCCACAATAAAGCCTGTATCATACTGTCTGACTTCTGCACTCTCAGTCTCTTAACAGAGCTTCAGAGTCATGCTTCTAACCACTGTGGCTTCAGTAAATCATTTTAATAAAGAGTGTCTCCAGGCTGTATTATTTCCTGCGTTTTCATAGAAAAACAGACCAAGCCAGAATGTATTTATAATCTAGGCATTTTTACTAAGCTGATGGTTAAAGTTTCAGACATTAGTTATTTTCATAGCCTAAGTTGTACACAGTGATTCCCTAAAAAACACTCTTGTTTATTTCAATTACCAGGGGGAACACAGAAAAGAGCTCTATGTTAGAGAGGTATTGTAGACTAAAGTTATAATAATGCAACTACATCTCAGAGAAAATTGGAACATTTATTCTGTTCCTTTCAAATAATATTTCTGCTGGTATTTTATGAAATTTCTCTGCAATTATGTTTTTCAGTTTCATTAAAATGTTCGAATACTCTGGCACAGGGCAGAAGCAAGAATAAATCTTCATTGTTGTGAGAAAGGTACAGCCTGCATCCTTAGACTGGAATTTACCTTACCTAACTGCAATGGTCTATAGTTTTCTACTTTCCCTAGACTTCCATTTTTAATCAAGAGAAAGAAATTACAACAATTAAAATGTAGGTTATCTGGTATGTTATAAGCATCTTGAAGCTAAGAATAGTGGGGTCCCTATTCCTCCCACCTTGACCAGAGACACAGGACTAAATTGGAGTCTAAAAGCTTACATGATAGACATCCTTGTTTGACCAGCTATGAGGTTTGTAGATTTTGCTTAGATCAATGTTTCTTTGGTTCTTGGCAATTCATCTCCAAACAATTGAATAACAGTTGTGGAATTTCTCCTGAATTTTTTTTGTTGTTGTTGTTGATTGGTTGTTTTCTTGTCCTGTTTTGGTTTGGGTTTGGTTAATTGGTTGGTTTGGGTTTTGTTTTCTGTTGTGTGATGTAGAACTGTGCCTTGTAAATTTCTGGAGTTACTGATCTCATTTACATGTTTGTACCTCATGTTCACATTCTCAGAGCTAAAGATTTGGTGACAAGAGGATTATTTCTTTCTCTGCTAGACAGACTTACTGGACTGCTTTTGTGCTACCTCGTGGCCCAGTGTTGGGACCATCTATTAGCTACCTCTGGCAGTTTGATTAGATCAATTTCCTCTATTACAGGCACTTACAGCATTAGTAGAATTAGTAGTATTTTCATCTCTTCTTCTTACTGCCCATGATATGTGTAATAAAGCATAATGTCTTTCCAGGATGATATTTTGTAAAAGCTTCACAAAGCACTTCTTTTTAGAATGCAAGGCCAGTGTCAATCAAATGATAGTTGCTTCCAGTCCTATGCTCTTATAACTTGTCAGCCAACAGATACCTATCTGATGCCAGGAAAAAAAAACCAGAAGGAGATGAGAGAAGATAGGGGTGAATTAGTACAAGAGCATTATAAAGTGCTTTTTATCTATTATATTACCCATTACTTTTAATACTGTCTTAAACCATAACTGGTCATTATAAACCTTTTAGATGCAAAAAAGGAATAATATTTTGCCACAGACTCCACAGGTGTTTAAGAAGCAGTGATAACAATTGAGACTTTAGCCCCATGGTTTGTTTCACAGCAGGACAAATTACATATAATCAAAGTCCAAATTGGGGAAGGTAGGAATATGAAGCATCACTTCAGTTTGTTCTACATTGCATCTCCTGGCTAGGAAACTTCATTGGACATCTCTTTTTCCACTCAGTCCACAAATTGTTTTACCAGAGGGCTAGGTGCTGGAAAAACGGCATAAAGAATGCTGTGCACTGTATGTATTACAGTGGCACTATCACCAAGGACATGGGTGACACTCATTCTATTCTTCTCCCATCAATAAATCCATCTTTATCCAAGTTACTGTTCCTGGGTATCATATTTGACCCTTTTTCCTTTTCTCCTCCTGCAGCTCCATCTATGCATTACCTTGAATGGACAGATTTTATTGCATTGACTAGAATTTCTTGATAGATCAGAAGGTGGTACAAGACCATGTATGCAACGATGTACACACATTAGGGAAGTAATTTTGTGTTCTATCTAATCTGTATAAGCCTTTATACTGCTGTCATTACTATGACTTCTAAGTAATTATCATAGGTAATAATCTGCAAATATTGCAACACAATGTTTCTATCAGATCCCGTTGTCATTGATTCTCATTCTGCTGAATCGTATCTTAGAATTCTACCTGAGTGGGAGTGTCTTGATGGTGTGATGCATGATCTGGGATCTGAAGTTCCATTTTCCATGCTTTATATAGCAATAGCATTTTAATGTTAAAGCAACTTCTTTTCTTTACTGATTTTTTCTTTCTGCACTGTGGTAGTCACAACAGACACTGTTCTACAAGATACCCATACTCTCATTTAGTCTCTTTCAGGCATGTGTTTTCCAGAAGACTCAAGACCTCAATCTCTTTGCACTTTTAACCATACCATCTGGCTCTACCACATGCCTGCCCTGCCATATGACAGAAGTCTTCAGTAACACACCGGCTGCCCTCTCCATTTCCTGTTATAGTGCTGTCCAATCCAGATCTCCCAGTGCAGGGAAAAGGACTTCATTTAATGTAGTGTATGAACTCTGCACAAGAACACAGAAGGTCTATCTACCAGATTTTGGGGCAAGCTCCTTTTAGGGTGGCACAGTCAGCAGGCAAAAACAGGCAGCTAGCACTTAATGTATTCTGAGCTAAGGCAAAAAGCATGTGAATAGGTCAATTTCCATCCAGTTAAAGCTTATGTTCTCAGATGTACCCTTTTAAGATTTTGTTTTGTCTTTTAAACTAATTGGCCAAAAATCCTGTAAATGAGATCTGATCAAAACCATTCAGTATGCACTAAATAAGGGAAAGTTGAGAGGGGAAGGTCAGTCACATAAAGGTGTCATATGGTCAATGTGAGCCAAGTTGCTAAAGAGTTAGCCTTTTAAATGGCCAAGTTAAATAAGATACAATTGGTGCTAAGTTAGCTTTCAAGAGCTCCCAAGTGTAGGCTTAGGAAAGCCTGGAGAGACAGGTTTGTTTCAATTGTGCTTTATTTAACTTGGCAATTTAGATGGCAAAAGTCTTTCTAACTTGGCTCTCGATATATATATGGCGCCTTTTTAAGACTTAACATCTTTCCTAAAGAGGCTTTATTTCTTCATGTTAATTAGATATTGCCATATGCATGTACATAATATTCAGATATATAAACACACACATAAAATACATGCATCCGTTAGATGTCACTGAAAATTCACATGGGATAGGTAAAATTTTCCTACTTCTGGCATAATCTGTACTCATATTTTTTAGTTTTAAGGGAATTGGTTTTCTTAAAGCAAGTTCCTAAGACCTCAGATAGTCTAGGGAGAGAGACAAGTGCAATGAAGGCTTCTAGAAAAAGATCCCATCCAGCTTGACTTCTTACTTTTGTTATCTGGTAATTCTTCCGGGGTTTGTCCACTCAAGGATCAAATGAATCACTAAATAGAGAGAGCTTGGTTTCCAGTGATAGTACTTTTCCTGAGATCTCTATTACAGGTTGATGGGAGTGTACCACAGATTGGATGGGGTTGCATTATAGGACTAAAGTGGGTAACGTCCAGCTGTTCTCCTGCATAGTAACCAAACTCAAGTGGCTGAGGGCTAAAAATGGTTCATAGAATTAAATCTTTCTTAGTAAATCTATCTCTAGCACAGGCATGAGTGAAAGCAGAAGCTCTCTCTTTCTTAATCTCTTAATTTTTGCCGTGATATGTGATGAACCTCTACTCTTATTCTGGTAACCCAGGTGTTCCTCTCTAGGACAGCAATAAGAAAATAATTGGATCTGAATTAATCTGTATTGAGTTTTTCTAAGATGCCAGCCTCATTTACTCTCAAATTTAAAGCTGTGCATCCTTAACCATGGGAATCGAAATTAAAGCTCTTCAACCCTCTGATTTCTAAAGGAGCACTTTTCTCTCCTAACAGTCATCCTTTTCAGATAATACAAAGAAAACTAAATTATTTGTTTTGTTTATTTTGCATCGATTTCAGCGAAGGTAGAACCAGGAAAGCAGAAATAGATTAAAGGACTGAGGAGATACTTGTTTTCTGGGAGAACTAAGAAACTGTTCAAGCACCTCTGGTCTGGTAGGCGTTCATTCCCAGCATGTGCTATTCCTTTATTATATGTCAGATTAGAAAATTCAATTTCACTTCCCCACTTTCTCCCAACAAAAAATTTAAAGTTAGAAGGTAGGTTACAGGTTGATGACACTATGCAGACTGTAAAAGAACCTCCTTTTAAGTGTTAAAGGCCAGGCTGGACGAGGCCTTGAGTGACCTGTGCTAGTGGGAAGTGTCCCTGCCTATGACAGGGGGTTGGAACTAGATGATCTTTGAGGTCCCTTCCAACCTTACCATTCTATGATTCTATGATTCTATGAGCTGCCTCACTATTTGCTCCCCTTTTAACCACATTTATTTAATCATTGCACTCTTCAAAATAAACTATAAAAGCATCTTCTCAAGAAGGGCTTTCTGCACTTCACAATATCAGTGGCATGTTTTAAGGCTACAGTAGTATACTGTTTGAAAGGCATGTCATTTTAAGGTGATATCATAATCTACAAGCAGTAGACTGGACAACTTAAGCTCCTAGTCCTGTTGAAGACATCAAAAGAAAGTTAAGGGAGTAAGTCTGTAAAGACAAAGTGCAGGATTTTATTACCTTTCATCATGTTTTATTGCATTGTCCATATCATTATTTTAAATCCTTACTATCGGCATAATGCCCAATTACAGGAAGCTTCAGATATCAATTATTTGTTTAGGTGAGTCGTTTTAGTACTCAACCTAACACACAGCATTTCAAATACAAGTGTATGTTTCAAAGAAGAACACATAATGTGGATGGACGTGCAGCTGCCACCATCCCAAAATCATTAATACTTCTTTGTAAGAAAAGCTGATGTGGCAATGTGATCTACCTGGATATTTTACATGGAGACAGATAGATGGTAGGAACGTGGTATGAAGGACAGTTTAGAAGCTGGGTTCAATTTACTGCTTAGTCAAACATTTCCTGGGACAACCTGGCAAGTCATTTCTGACTACACCCACAAACAAACAATGCCTGGCTCAGCAAGATGAGCACTCCAAGATCGCTGTCTGAACACACCACATATGAGCGAGGTATAGGAAAAGGCAGCGGAAAGAGGGATTCACAGCCACAGCTTCTGGGGTAGAGAAGAAAGCATCAGGTTAACATAAGCTAGCAAGCTTATCGGTGGAGAAAGGAATATGTCCAAAATTGTTGGAATGCAGAAATAAGACAGACACAAATACTAGTCTACATTTAGATGGCAAAAATTAATGTACTCTTAGTGATAATGTACTCTGGTTTTATCATAGAATCATAGAATGGTAAGGTTGGAAGGGACCTCAAGGATCATCTAGTTCCAACCCCCTTCCATAGGCAGGGACACCTCCCACTACTACAGGTTACTCAATGCCTTGTCCAACCTGGCCTTGAACACCTCCAGGGAGGGAGCAGCCACAACCTCCCTGGGCAACCTGTTCCAGTGTCTCACTATCCTCACTGTAAAGAACTTCCTCCTAACATCCAGTCTAAATTTCCCCTCTTCCAGTTTAAACCCATATATAACTGAAAGAGAAGATAGCAGTATTGTTGTCATTTGTCTGTTGTAAAATAGACGAAGCAGTTCCTTCCTTTAATATTTACTTTTCCATGATGTTACAAAATCACAGAACTGTCAGGGTTGGAAGGAACCTCATCCACTTTCAACCCCCCTGCCACAGGCAGGGACACCTCACACTAGATCAATGTCAATGAAGGCAGAAAAGTTATTAGAGGAAAAGAAATAAATAACAGGCATTCCAGTTAAGTTTTTGCTTCCTGCAACTGAAAACCATAATGATAATTTACAATGTTTCTCCTTTTTTTTTTCCCTAAGGTTTTGTATGTAAAGTTAAGTGTGTGCTGTATACTACACTTGCATGCTAACTCTTTTTTTTACTTAGGCTACCAAATCTCACCATTTAAGATACCATTAAGGCTCTTATTGACTTCATTGTGGAAAGCCAGTAGCACAAGCTTCCTTTAAACTAGTTGGGGAAATTTATATTTCTATATTATATACTATATTATACTGAGTTCAAACTGAGGAAATTTTACTATGCATCTTTCATTATTTTTTTTTCATCTTACTCTGTAGTCTTTGAAAAACAAATACGTCATTGCTGAAAAAAAATAGACATACAAAATATAATTATTATTGCTCAATATGTTTTAGTGAATGTCCCTCATTCATTAAGAAGCTCCAAAGTCAGTAAGCCACAGTTTGGATCACACGTAGATAGTAAAGAAATGGCAGAACCAAAGGTAAAAACTATTGTGGAGTTCCTTAGGCTCATGAGTTCAACACTCATTGCTTCAAATCCTCTATGAATCTTTCTTTCAGACCAAATTATGCTCTTATTCATCAAAAATAGGTAAATAAGAACTTAGGCAAGTTAGGTTAGCTGGAGCTGTCTGGATCCTCCTACATGATTTTGCTCTGGCGAGCAGAAAGGGGTGATGAATGTGAGGGATGCTCTGGTCTATTCAGCTGGGTAAGAGAGGTGAAACAGTGACTGTTCTTCCTTTCTGACAGCCATTTTTTGTGAATGGCCAGCCAGGCAATGCACTGAGGCAGTGTTCTCCACTGTAGTGATTGCCACTTTTTTTTCTCTTACAGCAGCTACATATAGGGCTATCATAGCTTAGGGAACTGCTGAGATCTGGTGTCTCATAGCATCCCTTGATATCTTCAATATACAAAAGACCTGTTAAAGCAGAGATCACTACCCTTGCATGTGACAAATTAAAATTCTGAAGATACTTCACATCAAGAGGCAACAGTCATGAAGCATGGAGAGAGCCATCTGTTTCCTGTATTTGAAAGAGGTGTTGAAAAGGAAGCTTTTTTTTTTTTTTTTTCATTGATCTAAGAACATGACTTTCATGAGCCCAGAGTGGATACACATAGCAAATGAAAATGAGACCCACTGTTCTTGGAATGATGGTCACTTGACCTCTAATATTCCTCTAATATAAGTGGAGGCAAAAGAATATAGGTAGGTGAAACAAAGAGCCTGAGTGCTGTAGTTTTATATCAGAAATGAGGTGTGGGCCCTCTCGTTAATCCCTAGATCCCCACCATCCGGTGTTTGTGGGAAACACGCAGCTTGGAGCACTGCCATGGTCCTGTGGTGACAGTGAGAGACTGCTGATGCCAGGCCACAAAGGAGTGCTAGAAATAACACCTGCTCTCCTTCAGATGGAGATAACTCTGTGAGAAAACTGTGACAGCTGCTAGAGATATGAGACACAGTTCTGATGGATAAGAGCATTCAGAGGGCAAATTTTGCTCTAGCAGTTCAGACAACACTTGATAACTTCCATAGGATAGTACTGCAATAGATCAAAGGCAAGCATCTTCTGGAAATCTCTTTTTGTCAACAATGCACTTGGATGTTTTCAACTTTCTGAGAATACATTTAAAATAGAACAGAACCTAAACTATCTGTTCCCATTGCTTGGTCAGGTTCTCATGGATCTGGAGTGAATGTTTGCCATGCACCATTATGCCTTCTTAACAGAAAGACATCAAGTCAAGACTGATGGGTTTCTTAATGTTGTAGAAATACTTTAGTTAAAAGTATATTGCAATAAAATACTTGCAAAGGAAGTTAGAGGAAAAACTGTAATCACTAATTCCATGATCAGAGATACTTCTATGTACTTTTAAAAAATCCAGGCTTTATACAGCTTCCAGATGGAAAATAGGTACTGCTTTCATGTAGCTTTGCAGTCCTTTCAGTTACTCAGTCAATATGCTATTAGTATCTATATATTGTTGTACATCCACTTTCCCCAGAGCGTTGTATAGACAGAGAAGTCTGCTGCCTTCAGCAAACCCTGAAGACCTTTGTGTCTTCAAGTTGTGAGTGATAAGGTAGTACTTTTATGAACATTGTTTCGATTTTCTGAAAGAAATAATGTTTTTCAAATATTCATGCACTAGTAATAATGAAAAAGTAAAGCTAATAGTACCTTTGACCTTTGATAAGAGATCGTGTTTTAATGCAAACCTCTGGAGGGTAGTCTTAGAATATACTTTTAACATCAACCAAGCAAATTCCTCTTTTCTTTTTTCCCCCTTGTAGGGAATGAATATCTAATCTGATAACCTCTAAGGTTAAGGACGTCAGAAGTCATGTTAAACATTAAGCAGCTGATGGGCTTGGAAAACCATTGTCACTAGTAAAATCTATAAAAGGATTCCATAAAACTACATGTAAAATGAAACTAGAACTGGAGTCAGGTGGAAAATAGAAGGATCCTGTAATTATTTCTAATTAAAGTTTTATTTCAAAAGAAAAAAAAATATTTAAAATTGAGGAACTGCATTTCCATACTACTTTCATCCTAGTTGTCCTCTGTTATGCAACTTGTAGAACTGCTTTCACCAGTGATTTCCCCTGTGCCTGTGAAAGACATCATGTGCTGTAAAATCACTATCTTGATAGGCTGTGACAAAACTACTTGCATTATTTCAGGCTGAAATATCTGTACTGAACTGACTGAAAGACTGAATTGGCTAAATGGAAAAAAAACATATAGATTATATGATTTTGATGTCATAAGACCACACAGATCCTGTTGGATACCCAGAGCTAAGCTCAAGCAGTGGTGAATGCAAGAANTGAGGTCTCCTTCCAACCTTACCATTCTATGATTCTATGATTCTATGAAGCAAACTCTGGGTAGGGCCAGTCTTGAGGTGCAGAGATATGAGTCATTGTGCAGCACAGGACGTGGAATCTGCATCACCTTACAAGGCTGATGCAGATGTAACTACAGAAATTGCAAAGCATAATGTTGGACATCTATATATCTCTGTAAATACAAGGCCTGGAATTTATTACCCCATAAACTCTGACCAAAAGGTTACTATCTGAAGGACAGTTTTGCAGAGTGAATACTCTCTCATCTTACATGGCAGTTAAAACATTTATTTACAGCAGTTTCAACCTTTTCATATTACGAGAATGTATGAAGTACGTGAATGTTTTCAGAATAGATTCTAGCACAAAAATAACCACCTTTATAGAATTCTACCACAGGTGGTGTGAACCCTCACTCCTGTTTAGTCATAAATTGTGCCAGTTAGTTCATTACACTGATGGGCATTGCTCCCAGTTCATGCCTCTTAGGTTGAAGACAGAGTTAAGGTAGGCAGGCTGCGGAGATCCTATTGTGATAGTTGCTCATCAACTAAGGAGCTCACTTTGATGAGAGGGTCCCAGACATCCTTAGGTGGGATTAACTATAATTTACAGCAAATCACAGAATCATAGAATGTGCTGGCTTGGAAGAGATCTCTAGAGGTGCAACTCCCCTGGATTAAACAGGGACATCCTGTAGTGGTAGGCCTAAACAGGCCAAATTAGGTTTGTACATGTCCTGGCTTGCCCAGGCATGTTTTTCTGCTCTCCCTCCTTCTGTTTTGGGGAGAGCAACCGCGGGAAAAGGGACAAAGAACCTGGAGCCACTAAGTCTGGGGTCTGTGGNTTTGGTTAATGTATATATTTAATGTATATATTTATTTATTTCCAGATCCTGTTATAACCTGTATATAGTTTCCATAAAGTTGCAAAGAGCCTGTTATTATTATTATTAAATGGTAATCGGGGTGGTGCGAGTTCCGAATATTTAATATTAATAAACTATATATTAATATTTTTAAAATATCGTCTCACAGTAGTTAAATACCCCTTCCGTAACACATCCCCAGCTAGATCAGGTTTCTCAGAAGTCTATCAAAGCTGACCTTAAATGTCTCCAGGGATGGGGCTCTCTGCTACCTTTCTGGGAAGCCTGTTTCAGTGTTCCACGATCCTCATAGTAAAGAACTTCTTCCTTGTGTCAAATCTAGATCTATTCTTGAGTCTAAAATCACTGCGCTGTAGTGCTACATGCTCTTGTAAATACTCCATCCTCAGCTTTCTTGTAGGCCCCCTTTGGGTACTGGAAGGCTACTACAAGGTCACCCCAAAACCTTCTGTTGTCCAGGCTGAACAACTCCAGCACTCTCAGCCTGTCTTCACAGGAGAAGTGCTCCAGACCTCTGATCATTTTTGTGTCCTTCCTCTGGACTCTCTTTGTCAGGTCATTTTCTTTCTTGTGTTGAGGGCCCCAGAGCTGACACAGTATTCCAGGTGAGGTCTCACCAGAGCAGAGTGGTAGAACCACCTCTCTCAATCTGCTGGCCATGCTTCTTTGGATGCAGCCCAGGAAGCTATTTGCTCTCTGGGCTGCAAGTATGTATTGTTGGCTCACATCCAGCTTCTCATCCATCAAGAGCCCCAAGTCCTTTTCTACAGGGCTACTCTCTATCACATCATTCCCCCAGTCTGTATGGGTAACTAGCCTGAGAAGGACCTAATAGAGCAAGTCCAGTTCACTTACTGATTAAACAGAGAAGATTACCGTCTCAGTCTGAACAACTAAACTGTTGGAGAGGAAGTCATACAGGTACCTGAGATGAGGATGCTTTACTTCTCTGTAAAGGCACAGAGAGGCAGCCTGTAGCATGATTCCTTGCAGTTTTTGGGGGGATTTTTTCTGGGTTTTTTTAAATCTAAAATGCTGAAGCAGGGGGAGGGGGGTGGGGAGTGCCTTATGCTCCCACTCTCTATAAAGGACAAATAAGAGATTTCAGCACATAACATAGTGGAACTGTCCCTGAGCCTTAATTCTTTCTTCCTAACTTAAAAAAAAAAAAGGTCATAATTCAATTACTTAGCAGCTTTTGGGTTATTCAGGGCTCTGTGCTTCTATTATGACACTTGAGTGAGATTTGGGAAAATTTCACAGTATATAGACTCCATGGCTTTGAATTACCCTCTTCTAAGAGGCTGAGCCATTAAAACAATGCAAAAGGCAGCCGATAATGTTGTCAGGACAAGGAGGTTGTATCAGAAGGCATTGACATAGTGTAAATATTTTAACATGTGTCATTCACTAAAACAAATCTTGTTCATTTGTTGTGCACAGCAGAATTATAGAATCATAGAATGGTAAGGTTGGAAGGGATCTCAAAGATCATCTAGTTCCAACCCCCCTGCCATAGACAGGGACACCTCCCACTAGTACAGGTCACTCACGGCCTTGTCCAACCTGGCCTTGAACACCTCCAGGGAAGATCGGAAGAGNCCAGCCTGTCCAAGTCCCTCTGGATGCCATCCCTGCCCTCTAGCAAGTTGACTGTGCCACAGAGCTTGGTGCCATCTGCAAACTTGCTGAGGGTGCACTCAATTCCTCTGTCCATGTCACTGACAAAGATGTTAAACAGCACCGGTCCCAGCACTGACCCCTGAGGGACACCACTTGTCACTGATCTCCAGGTGGACATTGTGCCCTTGCTCACCACTCTCCTCCATCACATGCCTCCAAATCCACTGAGTTAATTTTTGGGGTTTTTTGCATAAAACTTCAACTGCTAGCAGCTACTCCGTCCTGTATTTCTTATGGTGACTTTGTCTCCCTGCAGGTTCAGTGAGCCTTTATTCCCTTACTCTACCTGAACTGCCAGTCTCTAAAACAGACACATATTGGAACTGAAGGTATTTTCTACCTGGTTAACTCAATAGCATGGCAAGTGTCAGGACTCAATGCAGTACTTCCAGCAGATGAAGATTGTCTCATACAGACACTTGCAAGGAAATTTTGTCTCTCCATGCCTCACCTGTCAGAAATACTGGCCTCTCTCTCTTGTGCTCAGTCAGCTCTCAAGTTCAGCTACAACTATGTGCAACTGCTACTGCTGAAGTTTTACTGATGTAAAGACTGGGGAATGGGAGGTGGAGAACTTACATAACACTAAACTTACATGGTTTACTGTTGACCTTTCAGTGCGGGGTGAAGGGTTGGACTGGATGATCTTTGAGGTCTTTTCCAATAGAATGTGTTCTCTGTGTGTGTGTGTGTGTGGTATCAATGACTCCTAAATACCTGTGTGTGGACCTAGGATTGTCCTGAGGTCTATCTTTCCAAAAACTGCACCCCTATCAGGTTCAAAATAAACATTAAAAGCTAAGGTTGTTTAAATAACAGGTCATTTTCTATATCTATCTCTATATATAGAGATAGATATATGTAATTGTATACGTATACGTATATGTATATGTATATGTATATGTATATGTATATATAGTTTAACTTTTTTCTCTATTTGCAGATCTTTAGTTTAGACAAATATATGAAAAATAATATAGAA
The DNA here is from genome assembly GCA_013399055.1 of Ramphastos sulfuratus. Taxonomy (NCBI): domain Eukaryota; kingdom Metazoa; phylum Chordata; class Aves; order Piciformes; family Ramphastidae; genus Ramphastos; species Ramphastos sulfuratus. Next base: position 8,516 of record WBNM01009581.1, on the reverse strand, counting down.
TCATAGAATCATAGAATGGTAAGGTTGGAAGGGACCTCAAGGATCATCTAGTTCCAAACCCCTGCCATAGGCAGGGACATGTCCCACTATAAGCTAGAGTAGGTCTGCATCTAAAGGTCTCTCAGCAGAGACACCAAGAGCTCTGAGCTTTTCCAAAATCACTTGCAGCTGATCATATACATAATAGACATCTTTTGCTCTTAATCTCCCTAGAAAGCATCTGTTAGCCTGAAGAAAGGACACACATTCATCTTAAGTGCATCTTGACAATATCACTGCACCTAGCAAGCTTGTGTATGCACAATTAAAATTAATGTTGTCCATTGCCTTCTGCCAATTTTAGTTATGACCCTTGACCTTTTACAATCCCAATAAAACTGTCTCACAAATTATGTAAGAAAATTCCTGAGGGGTGAAAGAAAAATAAACAACCAAAAAACAGTAAAATATTGCCAGACATAGTTTATTGTATGTTATAAAATGAGTGAGAAAGAATTTACCAAACTACTGCAGCTCATCATAATCTTATCTTACAGAGACAGTTGTCACTGCTTTCCCTTAGCAACAGCAATGAAAAGCACAAAGATAAATTTTTCACTGGATGCTCTGTTCTATAAATCGTATTAAAGTCAAAATGTTGACACCTGTGTATCTGCAATGAAGGGCCCACATCAATATGCAAGCCTCCTTGAAGAAGTGACCTGTTTTTCCCTTGATACTGAACATCCAGAGCTTCCATTGGTTTTTCTGAGCAGAAGTTATGCCTTTACCACTGATTTTGGTGCACGGTGCACAAGCTAAGCTTATCTGAAAATCAGACCACTGATACTTAAAAGCATACACTTTTCCCCTGAGATAACAGAACCATCATTCAAAGGTACATAGTATCAATCTAGCATGTTGCTAATAGTCTGCAGAGTACAGATAGTGATAATGCAAGCATCCACTATAAAGGGATTCCTTCAGCTTTCTTTCTGATAACTTGTCCTATAACCATTTCACAAGGCAAAGCCTCCTCTTTTCACTTGAACCAAATTCCAAAATAAGTCATATATGGAAGACATCATCACTCTTTGACTATGATAGCCATTACATTTTGAAGGTTGGTTTTGGTGGGGTTTTTTTAATGGGAATTAAATGAATCAGCAACCAAGATGGAGAAAACACAAAAATGAACACGGCATTTTTAAAAACTTGGAATAAATGTGTGTGATCCTTGTAAAGACCTCCAATAGTTCCTTTTTTCAGTAAGAATTTTCTGTTTTATTGATTGTTACAAAGTTTATCGTTATTTGTGGTGAAACACTACGTCTTTCTCACATCCCTCCTCTTTTGTCCCCTGTCAAGCTCCTCTTGCAGTTGACTGTACATTTCCACACAGAGATCCTCTGACACTTCCTGGATGCTGTGTTCTCAGCAATCAGAAGGACAGTTTGTTACCTTTGCCAAAACATTAGGTCAGACCTCAAGAAAAAGAGACATTGTCATTGCTGACTTGGTTTAGCTGTTTTCACTTCCCCCTGCAAGTGTCCCATTCCTTCCACTACAGCAAGGCTAAAATGTGTAACCCTAAGGTAGAGGAAATCTTTTCTCAGAAGATGGCACATTCTTTTTCAAAGCCTACATTTTCTTTCTTCAAAAGAAGATGACTCAGCAGCACTCTCATCAAAGCATTTTTCTGACCCATGATTCTTTTTATAACTTCTGCAGGCTAATTGTCTCTGTCTCAGAAGGCTTTCAAGGTGTCAGTACTGAAATTTTTATCTTTCTGCCCATAAGCCTTAGAACTACTGATCCTAATAAATCATCCTGGACTGTGCTACAATACTTTCACAATGATATATATAGTTCTTGTGGAACTTGCAGGGTGTTTTTTCAAGTCAAGTTCATTGTACTGAATAGCTTAATGAATAGTTTAGCTTTTTGTATTTGTACCCTTGAAACAGTGAGTCCAAATGATATTTTAAAATAATCTCCAGAATTAGTTACCTGGCTACTTATTAGAATTCCTGTCAAGCACAATGCAATGTACAGGGTGCAAACACTCAGTCTTCAGTGCATTGGTAAAAGTTTAATTCTGTAAGAATCTGCAATTAATCTGCACCAGTCTTGAACTAAGAACAAAAAGAATTCCTAAATTGTGTCATTCATTGTTATATTTTTTGTTATTTCATCAATTAAAAACAAACAAACAAAAAAAAACCCCTCTTCCAGCTTGATTAGAATCATTTATATATTGCAACAGTAAAACATCTTTGTTCTTTCCTTTAGATGAAAACGGGAGTTGCATTTAGGTTTTCCGTCCATATATTTAACATCCTCTACAGAATCCTCTCCTATTTTTAGTCTTGTAGTCAAAAAAATAAGTTGTTTAGTTTGGAAATTTTGGGGATGTTTCTACTGATCATTTACCTGGGTAATGCTCTTAAGGTTTCACACAGTGAGCTTATTTTTCATTTCCAGTTTAAGACTTCAAAAATAGTTTATTGAAATTAATATTAATTGTGATTTACTTTCCCCAAATCATGTTTTCACAGTGCTGGAATTTTACTTCTAACAGGTACCTAAAATTCTGTGTCTACCATGTTCAGTCTGCAATTCTTACTTAGTGAAGTAACCATTTCAAGAAGCTTAGAAGGTTTGGAGATCTTTTTTTTCTTAGTTGGGACAATGAGAGTTGTGAGGACTTACAGTCTTTTTCTACTATAACCCTTCATGAGTTTGGCTTTTGTTGGGTTTTTTTGGGTCAATAAGTAGTTGAAAAAATTAGCCCATGAAAAAACCTACAGAAAGAAAACCAACCATCAAAATAATTCCTTTAAAGTATTTAAGCCTAATCCTACTGGTTTTTCTGTCACTTAAATACCTTTACCACTCAACCACTCTCACTAACATGGTATATTTTCACCATGAAAGCATGTAGTAGTTTTTCAAAACATGCTGATCATATATAAACAGCATATACGTATTTACATATATACATATTTATAACATATATACATATTTACACATGTGAATGCAAGTTGAATGCTCAAACAGCAATATAAGTAACAGATTTGAAATTTCTGGCTGTAAGTATGGAAGACATTACCAGAATATGAGAAGCAGAGGAAAGAGTTTTAAAAAAAAAAAAAAGGCTGGGGGGGGAAGAGAGAGGAAGAGATGAGACAGTTAAAAAGGGGAAGTCCATCACTTACTGTTCTCAGAGTGAAAGATTTACTCTGACAGAGAGGTTGCCATGACCTTCCTGTAAGGATGGGATAAAGTCTGTGTACCAGTTCTAGACAGAGACAGGGCAGGCTGCTGGACCGCTGCCCCGTGGCAGACAAATGGCAGGTGTGTGGTTCTTGGGGACTCTGTGCCTTCCTCTATCCCATTTAGAGGAGTTGGATCACAGCAAGTATTCATGTTGAACCTCTGCATGATCAAATTGCCCAGCAACATGTGAAAGGACAGACAGCAAAGCCCCAGGGAAAGCCTTCACTTTCTGATTCATCCTGAGAATTACAAGTAGCACCTTTTATGTTTTTTAATTGCTAGGAAAGCAAAGAATTGCTTTTTCACAGTGCAGCAATATTTTAAAAGAAGTGAATGCATCAATTGCCCCTTTCCCACCTCCCAGCCAAGAGGATGCTCTGTAGATGTGTAAATTACCATGTTCCTGGCCTACTAAACGTGAGGGGTTTTGCTTCCTTTCATTCCCATTCTCCCCTAATCTTTCCATTCTGTGTTCTGAAGCTTTTGTGTTTTCTCTCATGCCTTGAAATTTGATGATGTCATATCAGGTGTGATCGGAAGATATTTTGCATATGACTCAGTGCAATAGGTCAACATTTCCATGAACTGTCTTCCTTAATGCTCTGTCCCAAAGCCAAATGCATAGCACCTCCTTAAATAACAGGGGGGCTGGCCATGTAAATCACAAATACTAGTACTTAGAAGCAAGTTACAGAACTAAGTTGTTTATGACTTGATAACAATTTTGTGAAAGTGTATTAGCTTTCAAATAAAATACAAGAAGGTTGAAGACTAACATTTAATGCACCTATACATGTTATACCTCTATCTTGCAGTAATTGTAAGTCCATATTATCCCCAAAAAAATATTCCACATGACAAAGTTACCTCTTTTGATGGAACCATAGAGTTTTCAACCAAAAAAAAAACCCAAAAATTATCCCAAAAAGCTGCAGTTTCATTTAGTAGGTATTGTAACTCCTTTTAAAATTCATACAGGAATGCATGAAGCATCAGATCACTTGCAGAACAGGATGGTATAAATACTTGCCTTGTCATGCTGGAAAATCATTCACCAACAATGCACATGGCAGATACCTTTCCCACCACCTGCTTTTAGGCACTCAGCATTTCCAACCAAGCCTGTTTTGCCTAAGCTCTCTATATGCACAATAGGAGGGTAAAGTAGCAGTAGTAATTGAAGCTTGCCCAATTTCACTCCAGAGTCCTAGTCAGTGGGAATAATACCTTCATTACTGACTGCTAAAGGTTTTGTTTTTGTATGTGCCAAGTAACTTCCTTTCCCAGGAGATAAGGCTTGGTGAGTTACCGTGAGACATCTGTATTCCTATTCACAAACTCAAAGCACTCAAATTATATTTCTGCTTTAAATCATCTGCTAAAGTGGCCTCTTTCTCTTTAAAGAGAGTTTAAATTTAGACTGAGAGTGAGACTACTTACAAAGTTAAGCCAGGTACTTACAATTCTGGCACCCAAAGTTACACAGTGTGAACTATCCCTGAGTTTCAAGACAGATTTTCAGAGCCCACTCAGAAATTACAGAAAAAGTATAGAATTCATTTGCAGCTTCATTTCACAAAAAATATTTTTTTTTTCTGCATCTCATGGATATATGGTGAAAAATAAATAAATTTTGGAGAAAATCTCTGCTGTTCACTTTAAGGATATGTTGTCAAGCTAATCATTACACGAATTCCAGCAATACTGCCTGCATTGTACTATTCTGATTTCATCAACTGTTAACTCTATAAAATCAAAAAGGGATAAAGTTCAAGATAATACTGATAAATGAGTATGCACCATGAAATGAAATAGTACTATAGCTACAGCTCATTGGAATTTGGAGAATTTAGAGGTTGGGACTGCCCAAGGTGTACATTCTCAGATACATCACAAGTGTTGCCTTTGATCCAAATAAAGCACTTAGGGACTGCATCAGTTTGTACTTTTCACAGTGGTGAGTAGTTGAAAAGCATGAGAATCTTAATTTATCTTTACTGCATGTCAGATAGTTACGAACACAGCATCTCAACCTCCTCATCAAAAAAGTGCTTTAAATGAGCTACTTATAAAGAAAAGTCCTACCTGATTTGTTGACTTTAATACCCATGAGATCTAAAACTTAATACACCAGCCCCTGGGATGAAAACTAGTGTTTTATTGTGTGGATTCATTTAGAAGCAGCTGATTCCAGGGTCAGCTTGGAGTATAACAAGAGAAGAAGAGACTCTAAGTTCCACATTAACCACGATTCTGGATGTTCAGCTTGTTGCAGTATATGTTGAAAGAGGAACTACCAAGGAATATGTATTATGGTATTTCCAAATTAGTAAGAGAAGGTCACTGTTGCATAAGGCTCAAATGAGATGATCTCAAGTTTGAATGATATCCTTAACTGAGAAGTTGCTAGTTCTAGAAGCCAGCTTCAAAGGTCCTTCAAAATAGAAACTCACTCAAACTTTGGGTTAGAACTCAGATTTTGCAGAAACCCACAGTGTTCAAGCCAGCTCTGACCTGCTCAGGATTCAGGACTCCAGCTTGTCATTTGGTCTAAAGGACAACCTTAGCATATGTCAAAATATCTTTTCTGTAGGACCTTAATATTCCTTCTTGTGACTTTCTGAATTGTTACTTTTAACCCAGATGCTCAGATAGCAGTTTGGGATAACAAGACAGACCTCCCTATGCTTGAGCATTGACTCGTCTTTCATCCCTGTAGCTTTTTATTGTCACAGTCGGAATAGGTAACTGCAACGGATGCCTAACAGACATTCACTGGCAGCCAACACAAAGGTCTGTGACCCTTACAAGTTGTAAATGTACTAATCTGGGTATAGTGAATGAATATAACCACTAAAATTACATAACTGGCAACATTATTTGTTTTGTAACATGGTGGTAGCATAGATAGATACCATGTGTAACCATTTTAATTCAAGTGTGCAAGCATCTATCGACACAGGGACAAAGAAAGACCTGGGTTGTTTTATGTAGGATTAATACATGACAAAAAGCAGCTAGGCAATGGACAAGATAAACAGAAAGAACAAGAAGGAGGTAGGACATCCTCCTAAATACAGAAGGTAGCTAACTGGCAAAATCAAAACTAAGATAAACAGTGTTAGGAGTAGAGGACAGCCCTCTTCAGAGGGAAGAAGGGGTCAACAGAAGAAAGATATGAGGCATAATCAAGGTAATCTGTAGAAGACAATCCCACTTCAGTCATCAAGGTTGGTGATGAAGAAGCATTAGCAGCCATGGCCATCCTAACCACACGGCATCAGCGCCTTGATATTACATATTCACAGCTAATTCAGTGTAGGTGTTAAAGCTTCTATACAAAATTATGATGATTAATGTTGTGTAAGATTTAGCCATTAATGAGAAATACTAACTTAATTTAGTAAAGTTACATTTTAATGCTGGCCTGATTCCTCACTCACCTGAACACTTCAGTCACAGTGATCTTTAATTCCCTAGTGAGTAGGCATTCACTTGCAACACCTATCTTTGATTTTGGCTCTATCCTACTACTAAACTAAACAGAGTCAGATCCAGAATGAGACTGCTCTCCAGTGTGTTAGGTAGTGCTCACTTTTGCTTAACTTTAACCATCTTGTCTCTCTCATATACTGATTCTTATGTCTCCTTTTTCTCACTTTTCAAAAGTATGTTCTTTTTCTTTCACTAAAGCAAAAAAAAAAATCAATTTATATCTCAGTTTCTTTTTGTTTTGTTTTGTTTTGTTTTAAATATATATTCTTTGTAAAAGGCTGCAGAGAAGTCACTCATACACAAGTACACTGATGTCTTCTGTTTAGCTACAGATCGCATAGAAACAGGTGGGTGGAGTGCAAACCCCAGCCAAGATGTCTCTTGCAGAGATGAATCACACCACAAAGGTGGGGATTTCTCTTCATTAACTGGCAAGTGAGTTCAGGCACTTAACTTTGAGGTGATTCAAGTTAACAAGCAAAACAACTGCTGCCCGGAGCAAAGAACTGGCGAACATTGCTTCATGATACTATCAGGAGTTCAAGGCCTCTGTTCAAGTGTAGGATAATGCAGAAACCAGAGTGACTTGTGCAGGTCTATGATGGATCTCTTCGTTTTCTCCCCAGGCTTCTTACTTAAAGGGAACTTAAGCTTTGGAGTCCTTACACAATTGCTGCTTGAAAATATGAGGCGCTGAGACTGACAGATTGCAAGACACTGATGATAAAGGGCATGAAACAAAATTATTTCCTCTTGGGTGAAAATGCTCTGATATCTTGTATGCAACAAAAATTGGCTGGGCCTTATGGTCCTTCTATCAGTGCTAGAGAAATATATCTGAGTTTCTTTGAGAGTACTCTACTTTCATTACAAAAAGATTTGTCTCTTTTAACAAAAATGTATGTCTTTGTAGAAGAAGAATCTAAATTTCTTAGTAGGGTTGTATATTGCCTCTTCTAATTACATTTTTTGTAGCTTGCCACAAGCCCACATTTCATCTGACTTGAAAAACTAAGATGTTTCAGCATGATTCAATCCTTTTTTTTTTCCCTCTAAAGATGTAGAAACATATATCTAGCTCAGAAAAGCAGTAAACACTACAGCATTTATGTACCTGATAAACAGTAAGTAGGTGAAATAATTTATCTTGTTCGCCTTCAGAAGCATAATGACAGAGCAACTGTGGTATATGTCTTCCACTGAAAGGCTAACCTATCTCATATTTCATGACCCTCAACTCTGCATAAAGTATGCTTTTGCTGATACACACATCTAGAAGTGTAATGAAATGAAATTCTACACTGTATGCTCAGTTGTCTCCTCAAGGAGAATGACAAATTTTAATGCAGGAAGGGACAACACTGGGACGGTGCAACATTTGTCCACTTAAAGTAGACTCAAAACAGAAAAAACTGCACTAATGCTTACCTCAGCAGAAAAGACAGGCAGAGAAGCAAGTAACTTTTGGGACTGATCAAAAGCATCTAGAGCAACAAGTATTGCCATAATGTACATACTTTGAAAAACAAGGTGAGATGTAGTAGGATTCATCCTCACCTGGTTTTTCAAATATCTACCATCTACATATAAGGGAGTCATCCCAAGTGCATAGTCAGCAGATATAGTCTCATATATGGTTTGTACTATCTCAGCTGGACATCTTTGCTTGCTCCTCCAATCTGTAGCCTGCAGATTCCTGTTCCTTCCTGTTGTCTTCTGTGAAGGAAGTTGACCTGAGGAACCTAGTGTGCTGGTTTGAAGCT